>SJYH01008508.1:56966-85406 GCA_006408735.1 Sylvicapra grimmia | reverse complement strand
GGTCCATCTAGTCAAAGCTATGGTTTTTCCTGTGGTCCTGTATGGATGTGAGAGTTGGACTGTGAAGAAAGCTGAGCACTGAAGAATTGATGGTTTTGAACAGTGGTGCTGGAGAAGACTCTTGAGAGTCCCTTGGATGGCAAGGAGATCCAACCAGTCCATCCTAACGGAGATCAGCCTTGAGATTTCTTTGGAAGGAATGATGCTAAAGCTGAAACTCCAGTACTTTGGCCACCTCATGCAAAGAGTTGACTCATTGGAAAAGACTCTGATGCTGAGAGGGATTGGGGGCAGGGGAGAAGGGGACGACAGAGGATGAGATGGCTGGATGGCATCGCTGACTCAAAGGACATAAATCTGAGTGAACTCCGGGTGTTGGTGATGGACAGGGAGGCCTGGTGTGCTGCAATTCATGGGGTCACAAAGAGTCAGACACGACTGAGTGACTGAACTGAACTGAGGCTATTTCTTTATGTCACATGTATTTACAAGTCTGAAAGAAAAGGAATAAATATTAGATGACATGAAGTAGGAAATGGAAAAATGATAAAAGACAAATGAATTTTATTTCTGTTACTTTAGCCATTGTTGGAAGCTGAGCAAACACAATGTTAAAGGAAAACTATACAGAGGTGACTGAATTTATCCTCCTGGGACTGACAGATCGAGCTGACTTGCAACCTGTCCTTTCTGTGGTCTTCCTAGTCATCTACCTGATCACAGTCATTGGTAATGTGGGCATGATTTTGTTAATCAGAACTGACTCAAAGCTTCAGACTCCAATGTACTTCTTCCTCAGCCACCTCGCCTTTGTAGATCTCTGTTACGCCACCAATGTCACTCCTCAGATGCTGGTCAATCTCTTATCAAAGACAAAAGATATTTCCTTCCTTGGTTGTATCATACAATTTCACTTTTTCATTTCCCTGGTGATCACAGATTATTATATTTTGGCAGTGATGGCTTATGATCGCTACATGGCCATCTGCAAACCCTTGTTATATGGCAGCAAGATGTCCCAAGGTGTCTGTCTCTCTCTTGTTGCTGCTCCTTATATTTAACACTTTGCAAATGGTCTTGCCTAGATCATCCTGATGCTCCATCTCTCCTTCTGTGAACCCAATGAAATCAACCACTTTCACTATGCAGACACATTGTTCTTAATCTTGGCTTGCTCAAATATTTATGTCAAAGAGACCGTCATGTTCGTGGGGGCTGGTTTCAACCTCATGTGTTCTCTCACCATCACCCTCATCTCCTATATTTTCATCTTCACAACAATTCTGTGTATCCATTCTGCAGAAGGGAGGCACAAGGCCTTCTCCACCTGTGGATCTCACCTGAGGGCTGTCACTATATTTTATGGGACATTGTTCTGCATGCATCTGAGACCCCCTTCTGAGACATATGTAGAACAGGGCAAAATTGTAGCTGTTTTTTATATCTCTGTGAGTCCTTTGCTAAATCCTTTCATCTACAGCCTTCGAAACAAAGATGTTAAAAGAGCATTAAGGAAAGTAATTCAAAGGAAATTGTTCACCACATAGGGTAAATATTTTGGTCACAGGTATTTAACATAGCTGTATCCTCTGAGCATTTATTGAACATTTTAAATTAAGCCATTTTTTGTCTTTTGTAATTGGCCTATTATATTTACAAGAATTTGGTCCGTCTGGTCAAAGCTATTGTTTTTCCTGTGGTCATGTATGGATGTGAGAGTTGGACTGTGAAGAAGGCTGATTGCCGAAGAATTGATGCTTTTGAACTGTGGTGTTGGAGAAGACTCTTGAGAGTCCCTTGGACTGCAAGGAGATCCAACCAGTCCATTCTGAAGGAGATCAACCTTGGGATTTCTTTGGAAGGAATGATGCTAAAGCTGAAACTCCAGTACTTTGGCCACCTCATGCGAAGAGTTGACTCATTGGAAAAGACTCTGATGCTTGGAGGGATTGGGGGCAGGAGGAGAATGGGACAACGGAGGATGAGATGGCTGGATGGCATCACAGACTCGATGGACGTGAGTCTGGGTGAACTCCAGGAGATAGTGATGAACAGGGAGGCCTGGCATGCTGCGATTCATGGGGTCACAAAGAGTTGGTCACGACTGAGTGACTGAACTGAACTGAACTGAACTGTCAAATTATTAGCTTGTGTGCTAAGTCACTTCAGTCGTGTCCGACTCTGTGCGACCCCATAGACGGCAGCCCACCAGGCTCCGCCATCACTGGGATTCTCCAGGCACAACACTGGAGTGGGTTGCCATTTCCTTCTCCAATGCATTAAAGTGAAAAGTGAAAGTGAAGTCACTGAGTTGTGTCCAACTCTCAGCGACCCCATGGACTGCAGCCCACCAGGCTCCTCCGTCCATGGGATTTTCCAGGCAAGAGTACTGGAGTGGGTTGCCATTGCCTTCTCCTTAGCTTGTGTAGCCTTAGTTTATTTAAAATGAATACTGCAGGGGGCAGTCCTAAGATGGTAGAGGAATAGGACGGGGAGACCACTTTCTCCCTCACAAATTAATCAAAAGAACATTTGAACGCTGAGTAAATTTCACAAAACAACTTCTGAATGCTGACATCAAGCATCCAGAAAAGCAGCCAATTGTCGTCAAAAGGAGGCCCAACCGAGTCTGTGCCTCTGAGGACTACCCAAATACCTGATCTTGAGCGGCTTAAACCTGGCAAGTGCATACAACCCAGGGCCAGCCTCAGAGAGTTCCCGGCAGGGCAACCTAGAGCATGAGCAGTGCAGACAGGGAAAGCACACACGCCGTGAGTGGGGGCAAACCCAGTGTGGTCGAGACACTGCGAGCACATGCCAGTGTTATTTGTTTGCAGTGTCCCTCCCTCCCCACAGCACAACTGAACAAGTGAGCCTAAAAACGAATCCACCACTGCCCCCTTGTGCCAGGGCGGAAATTAGACACTGAAGAGACCAGCGAACAGAAGAAGCTAAAACAGAGGGACCCTCCTTGGAAGTGACAGGTGCAATAGATTAAAACCTTGTAGATAGTACCGACTACATAGGAAGGGTGCCTATAGATCTTGAGAAATATAAGCCAGATCAAGGAACTATCTGAAAATGAACTGACCCCACACTGCCCACNTGCCCCCTTGTGCCAGGGCGGAAATTAGACACTGAAGAGACCAGCGAACAGAAGAAGCTAAAACAGAGGGACCCTCCTTGGAAGTGACAGGTGCAATAGATTAAAACCTTGTAGATAGTACCGACTACATAGGAAGGGTGCCTATAGATCTTGAGAAATATAAGCCAGATCAAGGAACTATCTGAAAATGAACTGACCCCACACTGCCCACAACACCACCAGATAAAGTCCTAGATATAGTTTTACTATTTTTACTATACTTTTTTAATTTTTTAAGTCCTCTATTACTCCTTTAATTTTCATTTTTATAACCTACTATTACTTTGCCAAAAAAAGAGAGACCCTATTTTTTAAAGCAAACTTCATATATATATATTTTATAATTTTTTGTGAAGTTTTTTTCTCTTTTTCTTTATTACTGTATTTTGGAAAATCCAACCTCTACTCTAGATTTTTAATCTTTGCTTTTTGATATTTAGTATCAATTTTGTACCTTTAAGAACCCAATCTTCAGTACCCATTTTTACTTGGGAGTGAGATTACTGGCTTGACTGCTCTCTCCCGCTTTGGACTTTCCTTTTTCTCCACCAGGTCACCTATCTCCTCCCTCCCCCTTCTCTTCTCTGCCCAACTCTCTGAATCTCTTTATGTGTTCTGGACGGTGGAAAACACTTAGGGAACTGATTACCGGCTGGATCTGTCTCTCTCCTTTTGGTTCCCCCCTTTATCCTCCTGGCCACCTCTGTCTCCTTTCTCCCTCTTCTCTTCTCTGTATAACTCCGTGAACATCTCTGAGTGGTCCGCACATAAGGAAGTGATTACTGGCTAGCTTGCTCTCTCCTCTTTTGATTCCACCTCATTCATCCTGGTCACCTTTATCTCCATCTTCCCTCTTCTCTTCTCTATATAACTCTGTGAGCCTCTCTGGGTGTCCCTCACTGTGGAGAAACTTTTCATCTTTAACCTAGATGTTTTATCAATGGTGCTGAATAGATGGAGAAGTCTTGAGGCTACTGTAAAAATAAGACTGAAAAACAGAAGCAGGAGGCTTAAGTCCAAATCCTGAGAACACCAGAGAACTCCTGACTTCAGGGAACATTAATCAACAGGAGCTCATCAAACGCCTCCATGAAAGTGAAAGTGAAAGTGAAGTCGCTCAGTCATGTCCGACTCTTTGCAACCCCGTGGACTGTAGCCCACCAAGCTCCTCCATCCATGGGATTCTCCAGGCAAGAATATTGGAGTGGGTTGCCATTTCCTTCTCCAGGGGATCTTCCTGACCCAGGGATCGAACCCAGGTCTCCCACATTGCAGGGAGACACTTTAACCTCTGAGCCACCAGGGAAGCCCCTACACTGAAACCAAGCACCACCCAAGAGCCAACAAGTCCTAGAGCAAGACATACCATGCAAATTCTCCAGCAACACAGGAACTCACCCCTGAGCTTCAATATACAGGCTGCCAAAGTCACTCCAAACCCATTGACATCTCATAACTCATTACTGGACACTTCATTGCACTCCAGAGAGAAAAGTCCAGCTCCACCCACCAGAACACTGACGCAAGCTTCCCTAAACAGGAAACCTTCATAAGTCACCTGTACAACCCCACCCATAGCAAGGAAACTCCACAATAAAGAGAACTCCACAAACTGCCAGAATACAGAAAGGCCACCCCAAACACAGCAATATAAACAAGATAAAGAGACAGAGGAATACCCAGCAGGTAAAGGAACAGGAGAAATGCCCACCAAACCAAACAAAAGAGGAAGAGATAGGAAATCTACCTGATAAAGAATTCTGAATAATGATAGTGAAAATGATCCAAAATCTTGAAAACAAGATGGAATCACAGATAAATAGCCTAGAAACAAGGATTAAGAAGATGCAAGAAAGGCTTAAGAAGGACTTAGAAGAAATAAAAAAGAGTCAATATATAATGAATAATGCAATAAATGAGATAAAAAACACACTGGAGGGAACAAATAGCAGAATAACAGAGGCAGAAGATAGGATTAGTGAGGTAGACGATAGAATGGTAGAAATAAATGAATCAGAAAGAAAAAAAAGAAAAACGAATTAAAAGAATTTAGGACAATCTCAGAGACCACTAGGACAGTGTTAAATGCCCCAACATTCAAATCATAGGAGTCCCAGAAGAAGAAGACAAAAAGAAAGACCATGAGAAAATACTTGAAGAGATAATAGCTGAAAACTTCCCTAAAATGGGGAAGGAAATTATCACCCAAGTCCAAGAAACCAGAGAGTTCCAAACAGGATAAACCCAAGGTGAAACATCCCAAGACACATATTAATCAAATTAACAAAGATCAAACACAATGAACAAATATTAAAAGCAGCAAGGAAAAAGCAACAAATAACACACAAGGGGACTCCCATAAGGATGACAGCTGATCTTTCAATAAAAACTCTTCAGGCCAGGAGAGAATGGCAGGACATACTTAAAGTGATGAAAGAAAATAACCTTCAGCCCAGATTACTGTACCCAGCAAGGATCTCATTCAAATATGAAGGAGAAATCAAAAGCTTTACAGACAAGCAAAAGCTGAGAGAATTCAGCACCACCAAACCAGCTCTCCAATAAATGCTAAATGATCTTCTCTAGACAGGAATCACACAAAGGATGTATAAACTCAAACCCCAAACAATAAAGTAAATGGCAATAGGATCATACATATTAATAATTACCTCAAATGTAAATGGGTTGAATGCCCCAAGCAAAAGACAACGACTGGCTGAATGGATACAAAAACAAGACCCCTATATATGTTGTCTACAAGAGACCCACCTCAAAACAAGGGACACATACAGACTGAAAGTGAAGGGCTGGAAAAAGATATTCCACGCAAATAGAGACCAAAAGAAAGCAGGAGTTTCAATACTCATATCAGATAAAACAGACTTTAAAACAAAGTCTGTGAAAAGAGACAGAGAAGGACATTATATAATGATCAAAGGATCAATCCAAGAAGAAAATATAACAATTATCAATATATATGCACCCAATATAGGAGCTCTGCAATATGTAAGACAAATGTTAACAAGTATGAAAGGGGAAATTAACAATAACACAATAATAGTGGCAGATTTTAATACCCCACTTACACCTAGGGATAGACCACTAAACAGAAAATTAACAAGGAAACACAAACTTTAAATGATACAATAGACCAGTTAGGCCTAATTGATAGTTATAGGACATTTCACCACAAAACAATGAATTTCACCTTTTTCTCAAGTGCACAGGGAACCATCTCCAGGATACAGCACATCCTGGGCCATAAATTGAACCTTGGTAAATTCAAAAAAATTCAAATCATTCCAAGCATCTTTTCTGACCATAATGCAGTAAGATTAGATCTCAATTATAGGAGAAAAATTATTAAAAATTCCAACATATCGAAGCTGAACAAACATGCTGCTAAATAACCAACAAATCACAGAAGAAATTAAAAAAAATATATCATAGAAATGAATGAAAATGAAAACACAACAACCCAAAACATGTGGAACACTGTAAAAGCAGTGCTAAGGTGAAGGTTCATAGCAATACAGGCATACCTCAAGAAAAAAGAAAAAAGTCAAATAAATAACCTAACTCTACACCTAAAGCAACTGGAAAAGGAAGAAATGAAGAACCCCAGGGTCGGTAGAAGGAAAGAAATCTTAAAAATTGGGGCAGAAACAAATGCAAAAGAAACAAAAGAGACCATAGCAAAAAATCAACAAAGCAAAAAGCTGGTTCTTTAAGAGGATAAATAAAACTGACAAACCATTAGCCAGACTCATCAAGAAACAAAAGGAAAAAAATCAAATCAATAAAATTAGAAATGAAAATGGAGAGATCACAACAGGCAACACAGAAATACAAAGGATCATAAGAGACTACTATCAGCAATTATATGCCAATAAAATGGACAACGTGGAAGAAATGGACAAATTCTTAGAAAAGTACAACTTTCCAAAACTGAACCAGGAAGTAATGGAAAATCTTAACAGACACATCACAAGCACAGAAATTGAAACTGTAATCAGAAATCTTCCAGCAAACAAAAGCCCAGGTCCGGATGGCTTCACAGCTGAATTTTACCAAAAATTTAGAGAAGAGCTTCACCTATCCTACTCAAACTCTTACAGAAAATTGCAGAGGAAGGTAAACTTCCAAACTCACTATATGAGGCCACCATCACCCTAATACCAAACCCTGAAAAAGATGCCACAGGAAAAGAAAACTACAGGCCAATGTCACTGATGAACATAGATGCAAAAATCCTTAACAAAATTCTAGCAAACAGAATCCAACAACACATTAAAAAGATCATACTTCATGACCAAGTGGGCTTTATCCCAGGGATGCAAGGATTCTTCAATATCCACAAATCAATCAATGTAATTCACCACATTAACAAATTGAAAAATAAAAGCCATATGATTATCTCAATAGATGCAGAGAAAGCCTTTGACAAAATTCAACATCCATTTATGATAAAAACTCTCCAGAAAGTAGGAATAGAAGGAACATACCTCAACATAATAAAAGCTATATATGACAAACCCACAGCAAACATTATCCTCAATGGTGAAAAACTGAAAGCATTTCCCCTAAAGTCAGGAACAAGACAAGGGTGCCCACTTTCACCGCTACTATTCAACATAGTTCTGGAAGTTTTGGCCACAGCAATCAGGGCAGAAAAAGAAATAAAAGGAATCCAAATTGGAAAAGAAGAAGTAAAACTCTCACTGTTTGCAGATGACATGATCCTCTACATAGAAAATCCTAAAGACTCCACCAGAAAATTACTAGAGCTAATCAACGAATATAGTAAAGTTGCAGGATATAAAATCAACACACAGAAATCCCTTGCATTCCTATACACTAATAATGAGAAAGTAGAAAAAGAAATTAAGGAAACAATTCCATTCACCATTGCAACGAAAAGAATAAAATACTTAGGAATATATCTACCTAAAGAAACTAAAGATCTATTTATGGAAAACTATAAAACACTGATGAAAGAAATCAAAGAGGACACTAATAGATGGAGAAATATACCGTGTTCATGGATCGGAAGAATCAATATAGTGAAAATGAGTATACTACCCAAAGCAATCTACAGATTCAATGCAATCCCTATCAAGCTACCAGCGGTATTTTTCACAGAACTAGAACAAATAATTTCAAGATTTGTATGGAAATACAAAAAACCTCGAATAGCCAAAGCAATCTTGAGAAAGAAGAATGGAACTGGAGGAATCAACCTGCCTGACTTCAGGCTCTACTACAAAGCCACAGTCATCAAGACAGTATGGTACTGGCACAAAGACAGAAATATAGATCAATGGAACAAAATAGAAAGCCCAGAGATAAATCCACACACCTACGGACACCTTATCTTTGACAAAGGAGGCAAGAATATACAATGGAGTAAAGACAATCTCTTTAACAAGTGGTGCTGGGAAAACTGGTCAACCACTTGTAGAAGAATGAAACTAGATCACTTTCTAACACCACACACAAAAATAAACTCAAAATGGATTAAAGATCTAAATGTAAGACCAGAAACTATAAAACTCCTAGAGGAGAACATAGGCAAAACACTTTCCGACATAAATCACAGCAGGATCCTCTATGATCCACCTCCCAGAATACTCGAAATAAAAGCAAAAATAAACAAATGGGATCTAATTAAAATTAAAAGCTTCTGCACAACAAAGGAAACTATAAGCAAGGTAAAAAGACAGCCTTCTGAATGGGAGAAAACAATAGCAAATGAAGCAACTGACAAACAACTAATCTCAAAAATATACAAGCAACTCCTGCAGCTCAATTCCAGAAAAATAAACGACCCAATCAAAAAATGGGCCAAAGAACTAAACAGACATTTCTCCAAAGAAGACATACAGATGGCTAACAAACACATGAAAAGATGCTCAACATCACTCATTATCAGAGAAATGCAAATCAAGACCACAATGAGATACCATTTCACACCAGTCAGAATGGCTGCGATCCAAAAGTCTACAAGCAATAAATGCTGGAGAGGGTGTGGAGAAAAGGGAACCCTCTTACACTGCTGGTGGGAATGCAAACTAGTACAGCCACTATGGAGAACAGTGTGGAGATTCCTTAAAAAACTGCAAATAGAACTGCCTTATGACCCAGCAATCCCACTGCTGGGCATACACACCGAGGAAACCAGAATTGAAAGAGACACATGTACCCCAATGTTCATTGCAGCACTGTTTATAATAGCCAGGACATGGAAACAACCTAGATGTCCATCAGCAGATGAATGGATAAGAAAGCTGTGGTACATATACACAAAGGAGTATTACTCAGCCATTAAAATGAATAGATTTGAATCAGTTCTAATGAGGTGGATGAAACTGGAACCTATTATACAGAGTGAAGTAAGCCAGAAAGAAAAACACCAATACAGTAGACTAATGCTTATATATGGAATTTAGAAAGATGGTAATGATAATCCTGCATGCGAGACAGCAAAAGAGACACAGATGTATAGAACAGTCTTATGAACTCTGTGGGAGAGGGAGAGGGAGAGGGAGAGAGATCCCAATCATCATTGGGATGATTTGGGAGAATGGCATTGAAACATGTATAATATTATGTGTGAAATGAAACGCCAGTCCAGGTTTGATTCATGATACAGTATGCTCGGGCCTGATGTACTGGGATGACCCAGAGAGATGGTATGGGGAGGGAGGTGGGAGTAGGGTTCAGGATGGGGAACACGTGTACACTCATGGCAGATTCATGTTGATGTATGGCAAAACCAATGCAATATTGTAAAGTAATCAGCCTCCAATTAAAATAAATAAATTTATATTAAAATAATAATAAAATAAAATGAATACTGCAAGAAATTAAAATAGAAGACCAGACATTATTACCGCTCTATAAAATTGATAAAGGACAGAAAATTCTATTGGCAGTACTCAAAGGTATACATGTTATAAAAGACAGAATTTCAAAAAAAAATGTTACAGTTAGGATAATTTGTTAGATTTGGGGGGTTTAAAATTTCCAAATGATTTTCCAGAAATTTTCAACCATAGCCAGTGTGATTTGGTTTATTTATTTGTTTGTTTTTCCTTCATTCAAATTATATATCAGTGAAGATCTTTCCAAACATCATGCTGTTAATCTAAGGAGTATTTTTATATCATAGAACTGGTCCAGTGAAATCCTCAAAAACTAGCACTTGAAGGAAATTCCAAATTTTCTTTGAAAGTTTTTTTTTTAATCAATATGCAGCCATGTCTTAAAATATTTAAAATCTTTCTTAAAATTTTTAAAGAGATGGGAATACAAACCACGTTACATGCCTCCTGAGAAATTTGTGTGAAGCAACAAGGAGCAACAGTTGGAGCCATACATGGAAAAATGGACTGGTTTAAAACTGGGAAAGGAGTATGTCAAAGCTGTATATTGTCACCCTGCTTATTTAACTTGTATTCAGAGAACCTTACATGAAATGCTGAACTTGATGAAGCACAAGCTGAATCAAGGCACCTGGGCAAAATATCAACAACCTCAGATTTTCAGATGACACCACTCTAATGGCAGAAAACAAAGAATTAAATAATTATTGAAGAAGGTGAAAGAGAAGGGTGAAAACAGTGGGCTAATATACACCCATGGTGGATTCATGTCAATGTATGGCAAAACCAATACGGTATTGTAAAGTAAAATAAAGTAAAAATAAAATTAAAAAAAAAAAAAAACTCAACATTCAAAAAACTAAGATCATGGCATCTCTCTTTCTCTTTCTCTCTCTATTTAGTCACTAAGTCATGTCTGACTCTTGAGACTCAATGGACTATAGCCTGCCAGGCTCCTCTCTCCATGGGATTCGCCAGGCAAGAATACTGGTCCCATCATTTCATAACAAACAGATGGGAAAAAAGTGGAAACAGTGACAGATTTTATTTTCTTGGCCTCCCCAAATCACTGCAGATGGTGACTGAAACGATGAAATTAAAAGACACTTGCTCCTTGGAAAGAAAGCTGTGACAAACCTAGACAGTGTTTAATACAATATATTTAAATATATCATTTTTAATATTAAAAATCAGGGACATCACTATGCCAACAAAGGTCCATCTGGTCAGAGCTATGATTTTTCCAGTAGCCATGTACAGATATGAGATTTGGGTCATAAAGAAGGCTGAGGAGCAAAGAATTGATGCTTCAAATTGTGGTGCTGTAGACGACTGTTGAGCATCCTTTGGACAACAAAGAGATCAAACTAGCCAATCCTAAAGGAAATTAGTCCTGAATATTCATTGGAAGGACTGATGCTGAAGCTGAAGCTCCAGTGCCTTCACCACCTGATGTGAAGAGCCGCCTTATTGGAAAAGACCCTGATGCTGGGAAAGATTGAGGGCAAGAGGAAATGGGGATGTGACAGAGGATGAGTGGTTGGATGACATCAGTGATTCAATGGACAAGAGTGTGAGCAAACTCAGGGAGATAGTGACGGACAGGTAAGCCTGGATTGCAGCAGTTCCTGGGGTCACAAAAAGTCAGACACGACTTAGCAACTAAACAAAAACAACAATCACACCTTAAAACTTGTTTTGTGTTTTCACTTTTTTTGTTTATTTATTTTGTTATGAATTATTTCCAATATAGAGCCAAAAATAGAAACTAATAGATCACTGTCCCAAATATATGTAATAATTAATGTTTACAAATAATGCCACTTTTTATTCAGATATTTTAAAAACTCAGATATTGGATCCCACTCCATGTTCTGGAGCCCTACCTGTTATTTTGGCATTTCCTCTTGAGGAATACCTCAATTTTCTGGTGCCAGTAATCTCTCAGAAGTGATAGGAGTGAGTAGAGCAGTGTGCAAATAGATCAATTGGAGGGCATGGCCACCTACTCCAGTTTTCTTGCCTGGAGAATCCGTATGGACAGAGGAGTCTGGTGGGCTACAGTCCATATGGTTACAAAGGTTTGGACACTACTGAAGCGACTTAGAATGCACACTCACACACTTGATTTATGCTTGTTTCTTTCTTCTGATCTTAAGTATCTGTACTAATGTTTTATTGTTAGAGAAATGTTTGTGTATTTGTCTATTTCTTTTTGTAATTTTTTTTTGTCTTTAAACACTGAGGCTATATTATTAATCACATCAAGTAATGAACTGGTATTTTTCCTTTTATCATGGATAGTTTCTATCCCTTCTATGATGTATAAAGTCTACAATTTCAATTTGTCTGATATTCATAGCTCTTCATCAGGATTTTTTGTTTTGTTTTGTTTTTAGCTAATTGATGCTTATTATGACTATTTTTATCCTTTTTTAAGTTGAAGTCTTCCCTGGTGGCTCAGATCATAAAGTTTCTGCCTGCAGTGCAGGAGACCTGGGTTCAATACCTAGATCTGGAAGATACCCTGGAGAAGAGAATGGCTACCCACCCTTGTATTCTTGCCTGGAGAATTACATGGATGGAGGAGACTGGTGGGCTAGAGTCCACAGTCCATCTTAAGGCTGCAAAGACTTGGAGATGACTGAACGACTAACACTTTCATTTTTTTCATAGTTGACTTACCATATTATATGTTTCAGATGTACAACATAGTGATTTTGCTCCATTTATAGTTATTATGATATATATTGGCTATATTCTTTGAGCTGTACAATATATCTTTGTAGCTCATTTATTTTGCATATAGTAGTCTCTAGTGTGTCCATCTCTACCCTTATCTTGCCCCTGCCCTTTCCTTCTTCCCACTGGCAACCACTAAATTGTTTTCTATGTCTGTGAGTATGGTGGTTGTTTTTTGTTGTTCTTGTTGTTGCTATACTCACTAAGTTGTTTTAATTTTTATATTTCCAAATATAAGTGATATTGTAAAGTATATGTCTTTCTCTGTCTGACATTTCACTAAACATGATACCTTTTTTCCTTGATGCCATGAGTTCCTCTAATCATTGATTTTCTTATTTTGTTGTAAATATTGATACTTTGGAATACTTTCTAACAGTTTTGTGCTTTAATTTTTTTAATTATTAACAGTCTTCTATTAGTTTTGTTATACAGATGTTGCATTACCAGATTACTTGCTATTTCTCAGGTTTTTTTTCTAATTTCCTAATTTTTAATTTCAGTGTTTGTCTTTGTTGGGATTTAGTTAGATTTTATCTTTTTGCATTTTCAATGCTTTCTTGACTGATCTCTCAGTCATATCCTCTTAGGATATGTTCTCACAGTATCATATAACCTTAATTTACAGAACGGTTTTCAACTGTAATTTATCCTTGTATATGTGATTCATTCATGGTTATATTGTCCTCAGGATTGTCAGCTTCATGAAGGCCAGGTCCACGTCTGGTTGTGCTCATTAATTTTTTTTTTTTTTTAGCAACTTGCTGCTACTGCTGCTGCTAAGTTGTTTCAGTCGTGTCTGACTCTGTGCGACCCCATAGATGGCAGCCCAGCAGGCTGCCCCGTCCCTGGGATTCTCCAGGCAAGAACACTGGAGTGGGTTGCCATTTCCTTCTCCAATGCATGAAAGTGAAAAGTGAAAGTGAAGTTGCTCAGTTGTGCCCGACTCTTCATGAATCCATGGACTGTAGCTACCAGGCTCCTCCACCCATGGGATTTTCCAGGCAAGAGTACTGGAGTGGGGTGCCATTGCCTTTTCTGTTTTAGCAACTTAAAACAATACAAATTTATTATTTCACAATTCTGCAGGTCAGAAGTTGGATTGGCTCAGCTGGTCTTTCTGGTTGTGGGCAGAATTTCCTGTTTCATGTTTGTGGGACTGAGGTCCTGTTTCCTTGATGGCTGTCAGCTAAAGTCTGCTGCTAGCTCCATAAGGCTTCTTACTTGTCGTGGCTCGGGGGACTTTACATCTCAGAGCTAGTAACAGGGTGTGGTACTATTTTCACATTTGGAATCCCTCTGATTTCCTTTCTGCTCACTAAAGTTAACATTTATTCCCAAATCTAAAACATAGATCATTTTCAGTAAAAATCTATTGAGTTAATAAATTATCACTATGTCATTAAATTTTAGTTATTTAAGTAGTGCAAGCTTTACTTGCTTCCCTTCCACTTTCCAACATGATTTTCACTAATTATTAATAATTTAAAATCTGATTATATGAAATCCGTGCCTCATCCCTCCCATAGCGAAGCAGAAGCACTCCAAGGACACAATCTTTTGCCTTTTTCTTACATTGTCTTCATTGACCATATGGTGGCATAAAGAAGGTTTTCCCTGAATATTTGTTAACTATAAGGATGAATGAATACATTGATGGTTGAATGAATGTCCTCAGTATAATCATAGAGTGCATAGTGTTTTGTAAGGTTGTCATGTTTCTTTCCCAAATGAAGTGATATCAAATACTATTGACTATACTGTTTGAATACAAGCCTCACAATTTATTAGTTATCTATACCAGGAAGTTGATTACCCTCTACTTGCCTTACTTTCCCTACTAAAAAATAATGGAACATGGAGTTTGTGAGGATTAATTGATCTAATGCTTTCTAGTGCTAAGCCTAATGCTGGCACATATTAAGTATCAGTGCCTATTACCTGCCAATAATTACTCCCATTTCTTTCCTGTGTAATTTTTAGTAAGGAAGTCACTCATACTACAGAGAGACCCCAGACTGAACAGTTTCTCCCCTGTGGACAGGAACTCCATAAAACAAGCATGATAGAGGAAACGGGCCCTCCCCAGATTAGAGATAAAAGACCACATATTCCTCATTCTCCAAGTTAAGGAGACCTCCCTGACTATCTATGCACATAAATGCTCCAAGGAGGTCAAAAGATAGGGGGCATTATTTCACATAAATGATGCAACTACTCGTAGGCCTATTCACTAGAATTCATCTAGACTAAGAGAGGGGCACACAGACACGTGGAAGGATCCTGAGATATACCCAAAATGGTATATTTTATTATGAGTATTGGCATATCAAATCAAAATGATTAGCCAAAGGAAACCAAGGTCAAAATGACTGACCAAAGAAAATCCAGAAGAAATGGCCCATAAAAGTAATTCAGACCACCGTGAGGGTGTGACTCTCCTGAGTCTGAACATGTGTCTATTCACGTGTACTGTACTTTTTTTCCTCCCAATAAACATTTTGTTTCACTACTTTAAATCTCTGTGGGAATTATTTTCTGCAAAACCAAAGAACCAGGACCTTGTCACTGACCACTGGTAAAGTGGCTAGGATTTGGTGCTCTCACCATTGGAACTTGGCTTCAATCTCTGGTCGGGAAACCAAAGCCTTACTTCAAGCCGCTGCAGGCTGAGGCCATCTGAAATCAATGGCATATCACCTCATTATAGTTTTAGTTTTAAGGAGTAAGGATATGTGTTCAATGAAATGCAAAGTTATCTGAGAGGGGATAACCAGGATTTGCTGTATAATCACTGAATTAGATACATATTGCACTCTCAAATTATTCAACACATGTTTGTTCATCTGTTATTTCCAGGGACTGTGCTAGCTGCTGAGTTTATAGTCTATGCTCATAAGGATTTGCAGTCTAGTGGTAGCAATAGAAATATTAGTAGGTAATGGAAATAGAGTGTATCATCCAAAGATGGGCCTGAGCAGTAAGATGGTATGGAGGATGGAGGTCACACCAAGTTCTGTGGAGGCAGAAAAAAAAGCATTGTTCGAGAAGACTTCACATAAGCTTTTTCTATTGTCAGGATCAACTTGAATAAGATGAGAACAATACAAGCACTGACTGAAAGAAACTAAGGGAAAGTTGAAAAAGTGGTGAAGGAAAGATGACAAGCTGTGAGTTCAGTTCAGTTCAGTTGCTCAGTTGTGTCCGACCCTTTGCAACCCCATGGACTGCAGCATGCAGGCTTCCCTGTCCATCACCAACTCCTGGAGCTTACTAAAACCCATCTCTACTGAGTTGGTAATGCCATTCAACCATCTCATCCTCTGGCGTCCCCTTCTGCCTTCAATCTTTCTCAGCATAAGGGCATTTTCCAATTCTTTGCATCAGGTAGTCAAAGTATTGGAGCTTCAGCATCAATCCTTTCAAAGAATATTCAGGACTGATTTCCTTTAGGATGGACTCGTTGGATCTCCTTGCAGTCCAAGAGACTCTCAAGAGTCTTCTCCAGTAACACAGTTCAAAAGCATCACGTTGACTTTAAATGGAGACTAACTACAATTGAAAAAGTAATCAATTGGGAATGTGAAGGCAGGAATTAAAATCACTCTGCCAATTCCTAGCTATATTCACAGGGTTTACTGTTCCTTTAGTGGAGGGTCTTGTTCTTCAGCTGAAAGGACAGGAGGGAGTCTCTGCCCCTTAGTGTTATTTTGAAGGATCAATTAAATTGCCTACAGGAAAGTACTCCACACATAAGAATTGCTCAAAAACTGATTTGCAATCATCTTGTCTGTTTCACAGTCCTGCTTATGCCTAATTCTGCTCAAGACTTCAATGTCCATCAGGAAGAACATTGCTAAGAACTCTGGACTTTAGAAGAGGCTGTTTCAAGTATAAAAGAAAAAAATATCAGACCTTCTTCAAAATACAAACATGATTTTTTTAATGTGTGCCATCCACCATACTCTTAGGGCAAATAGTAAATTAGAAAATACAAAAATTATGACTGAGGCATATGGTTAGCTTTCTAATACCAAGCACATTCTGGTAAATTCCCAGAGGGCTGTATCCCAAAGACACACTAATTTCTGCTGCTCCTAAGTCCTCCAGAGATTTGCTTTAAGAGCTGGTTCCTAACTCCCATATTCTGCTAGAAATTCAGTTGTGCTTCTCAGCTTAGTGACGCATCAGTGAACTTCCTTCATCAGAGGTTCAGAAAATAGATTCATATCCAAACAAGAAGTAAGTATTTGTGTATCTACTTTCTTTTTATTTCTTAATCAAGAAGAGACTATAGTAAAAACTCAGGCCCACAGATTTTTACCATGTTCGCTCAAAATATGCACATGCAAACCTTTATGTTTTCAGTAGCAGAATTTGAACCTCAATTGATTTCCTAGATGGCAAATCTATTGCAATTTCTATTGAGGTCCCTGGAAATATTTTATAGTCCTGGCACAGATGCAGAAGAACCAGGAAGGCAAACAGTCAGCAGACCACTCACAAATACGAGTACGTTTTCAGTTGTGGAACACAGCAGAGCCTAATACAAGAGCTCTTATTCTTTGCAGCCTGGTGAAATCTTGGCCCTTTATATATTTTTCTGTAGATTTTTTGTTGCTGTTTTTAAGATTTTGTGATTTCACATTAATCTTGGCTGAGAATCTATAATTCCAACAGGTTTTCATAGTTTTCTATGGAATTCGGGGGCGAAAAAAGAAGCTTAAGGGCCATCTTACCAAGAATTCTGCTAAACGTTTCTCTTACTTTTACCTCTACTTTTCTTTTCCCTCCTGAAACAAAATCTCTTCCCTTGCACTTGTAATTGGCCCACAAAATTCACCTAGAACACTAGTCCATTGAGCTGGGTGACCCTCTAGGATAATCACCCAAGAGCTGAACCCTAGCATTCAGTTTCTCTTTCCATCTACTTTTTGCAGACATGAAGATGCTCTAATTCTCTCTCCATGTACCCACATTGTCAGCTCTGCTGGTCTCTGTTGCAGGAATGACTGGCTTCATGGACATGCAGCTTGTGCAGTTGGCAGGGCTCTATTTTCAGAAGCCCTTCAAATCAGGTACAATCTTCTGCTCTGTCTTAATAATTTTTGAAAAGTGATTCTGTACATTTTATTTAGCACTGTATTGTCTACATTTTACCATGCCCTAGTTCCAGATTTAAAAATTTGTAGCTTTCTACTGTCCTTGAGCTACTCCATTCCTGGTTCTTCCTCCATCAGACAGAAGTTCTCCTTGGTTGTGAACTAGTAAAACCACAAACAACTCTTTCAGAAGATGTTCATCTGTCACTCTGGTCTGACTTGGGTGGCCAGGTCAGCTGTGATATGACTTCTTTATTGTCTGTAGACATTTCTGCATACCACCACTTAGTTCTTCTCCTCCTTTTCAGTTGGAATATGTCTGGATCCACTGGGATTGCGAATCAACACCATTTTAGATCCCACAGACAATCTTTATATGTAACATGTCTTCAACGAGTCCTTCTGCAAATGAGTTTCTCAAGTCCAGTTTCGTACTGTGTCTTTATAAATGTGAAATTCCTACATCCTGATCTTTTTCTATTATTTTATCTTCTAGTAACTACTACCTATTCTCTCTGGGGTTTCTTGGGTGCTGAACAATAGGAAAGATCTCTTAAGCCACCTTGCTCCTGGCATACAAATAGATATCCTGCTTTCAGCTGATTTACTGGCTAGACATTTCTTGCAGAGAAGCTGCAAACAACCACCAATGCAACTCCTTTTCTCCAGTGAACATTGTGATATATTGGTTTGTGCTAAGTCGCTTCAGTTGTATCTGACTCTATGCAACACTATGGACTGTAGCCCACTAAGTTCCTCTGTCCATGGGATTCTCCAGGCTAGCATACTGAAGTGGGTTGCCATGCCCTCCTCTAGGGGATCTTCTCAACCCAGGGATTGAGCCTACCTCTCTTACATCTCCTGCATTGGCAGACAGGTGCTTTACCACTAGCTCCAGTAACTTGTTAAGAGTCTCATAGGTACAGATGAATCAATGTCTCAATAAAGTGAAAAATTTGTGCTTCAGGGGACATCTCAGTTATACTTTTCTGATATCCTCTGTGTGAATTCTATACATACACATATGCCTGCAAGTTTCAGAACTTGCTTTGCTTCTGGTCCTTAACCTTCCTACTGTAGAATATCCTTCTTCAAATAGCTTTAAGGCTTTTTCTCTTTCTGTATCAGTTTGTTGCTAAACACATCACATTTGTATGATTTATTACATCACCTTTATTTGAATTCATTTTTTTTTCTTGAAAGCAATTTTTTTGCTTTAAAAAATTATTTATTTTAATTGGAGGATAATCACTTTATAATATTGTGATAGTTTTAGCAATACATTGACATGAATCAGCCATACATGTGTCCCCCCCAATCCTGAACCCCCTCCACCTCCCTCCCAAACCTATCCCTCNAGAACAATACAAGCACTGACTGGAAGAAACTAAGGGAAAGTTGAAAAAGTGGTGAAGGAAAGATGACAAGCTGTGAGTTCAGTTCAGTTCTGTTGCTCAGTTGTGTCCGACCCTTTGCAATCCCATGGACTGCAGCATGCAGGCTTCCCTGTCCATCACCAACTCCTGGAGCTTGCTAAAACCCATCTCTACTGAGTCGGTAATGCCATTCAACCATCTCATCCTCTGGCGTCCCCTTCTCTTGCCTTCAATCTTTCTCAGCATAAGGGCATTTTCCAATTCTTTGTATCAGGTGGTCAAAGTATTGGAGCTTCAGCATCAGTCCTTTCAAAGAATATTGAGGACTGATTTCCTTTAGGATGGACTCGTTGGATCTCCTTGCAGTCCAAGAGACTCTCAAGAGTCTTCTCCAGTNCTTCTCTTGCCTTCAATCTTTCTCAGCATAAGGGCATTTTCCAATTCTTTGTATCAGGTGGTCAAAGTATTGGAGCTTCAGCATCAGTCCTTTCAAAGAATATTGAGGACTGATTTCCTTTAGGATGGACTCGTTGGATCTCCTTGCAGTCCAAGAGACTCTCAAGAGTCTTCTCCAGTACCACAGTTCAAAAGCATCACGTTGACTTTAAATGGAGACTAACTACAATTGAAAAAGTAATCAATTGGGAATGTGAAGGCAGGAATTCCAATCACTCTGCCAATTCCTAGCTATGTTCACAGGGTTTACTGTTCCTTTAGTGGAGGGTCTGGTTCATCAGCTGAAAGGACAGGAGGGAGTCTCTGCCTCTTAGTGTTATTTTGAAGGATCAATTAAATTGCCTACAGGAAAATACTCCACACATAAGAATTGCTCAAAAACTGATTTTCAATCACCTT
Organism: Sylvicapra grimmia; assembly: GCA_006408735.1. Taxonomy (NCBI): domain Eukaryota; kingdom Metazoa; phylum Chordata; class Mammalia; order Artiodactyla; family Bovidae; genus Sylvicapra; species Sylvicapra grimmia. The sequence continues at coordinate 65,302 of SJYH01008508.1, read as the reverse complement.
GTCTGTTTCACAGTCCTGCTTATACTTAATTCTGCCCAAGACTTCAATGTCTGTCAGGAAGAACATTGCTAAGAACTCTGGATTTTAGAAGAGGCTGTTTCAAGTACAAAAGAAAAAAAAAATATATCAGACCTTCTTCAAAATACAAACGTGATTTTTTTAATGTGTGCCATCCACCATACTCTTAGGGCAAATAGTAAATTAGAAAATACAAAAATTATGACTGAGGCATATGGTTAGCTTTCTAATACCAAGCATATTCTGGTAAATTCCCAGAGGGTTGCATCCCAAAGACACACTCATTTCTGCCGCTCCTAAGTCCTCTAGAGATTTGCTTTAAGAGCTGGTTCCTAACTCCCATATTCTGCTATAAATTCAGCTGTGCTTCTCAGCTTAGTGAAGCGTCAGTGAGCTTCCTTCATCAGAGGTTCAGAAAATAGATGCATATCCAAACAAGAAGTAAGTATTTGTGTATCTACTTTCTTTTTATTTCTTAGTCAAGAAGAGACTATAGCAAAAACTCAGGCCCACAGATTTTTACCATGTTTGCTCAAAATATGCACATGCAAACCTTTATGTTTTCAGTAGCAGAATTTGAACCTCAATTGATTTCCTAGATGACAAATCTATTGAAATTTCTATTGAGGTCCCTGGAAATATTTTATAGCCCTGGCACAGATGCAGAAGAACGAGGAAGGCAAACAGTCAGGAGACCACTCACAAATACAAGTACATTTTCAGTTGTGGAACACAGCAGAGCCTAATACAAAAGCCCTTATTCTTTGCAGCCTGGTGAAATCTTGGCCCTTTATATATTTTTCTGTAGACTTTTTGTTGTTGTTTTTAAGATTTTGTGATTGCACATTAATCTTGGCTGAGAATCTATAATTCCAACAGGTGTTCATAGTTTTCTATGGAATTCAGGGGGAAAAAAAAGAAGAAGAAGCTTAAGGGCGATCTTACCAAGAATTCTGCTAAACGTTTCTCTTACTTTTGCCTCTGCTTTTCTTTTCCCTCCTGAAACAAAATCTCTTCTCTTGCACTTGTAATTGACTGGCCCACAAAATTCATCTAGAACACTAGTCCATTGAGCTGGGTGACCCTCTAGGATAATCACCCAAGAGCTGAATCCTAGCTTTTAGCTTCTCTTTCTGTCTACTTTTTGCAGACATGAAGATGCTCTCCTTCTCTCTCCATGTACCCACATTGTCATCTCTGCTGGTGTCTGTTACAGGAATGACTGGCTTCATGGACATGCAGCTTGTGCAGTTGGCAGGGCTCTATTTTCAGAAGCCCTTCAAATCAGGTGCAATCTTCTGCTCTGTCTTAATAATTTTTGAAAAGTGATTCTGTACATTTTATTTATCACTGTATTGTCTACATTGTACCATGCCCTAGTTCCAGGTTTAAAAATTTGTAGCTTTCTACTGTCCTTGAGCTACTCCATTCCTGGTTCTTCCTCCATCAGACAAAAGTTCTCCTTGGTTGTGAACTAGCAAAACCACAAACAACTCTTTCAGAAGATGTTCATCTGTCACTCTGGTCTGACTTGGGTGGCCAGGTCAGCTGTGATATGACTTCTTTATTGTCTGTAGATTTTTTTGCATCTCACCACTTAGTTCTTCTCCTCCTTTTCAGTTGGAATACGTCTGGATCCACTGGGATTGTGAATCAACACCATTTCAGATCCCACAGACAATCTTTATATGTAACGTCATCAACGAGTCCTTCTGCAAATGAACTTCTCAAGTCCAGTTTCGTACTGTGTCTTTATAAATGTGAAATTCCTACATCCTGATCTTTTTCTATTATTTTCTTTTCTAGTAACTACTACCTATTCTCTCTGGGGTTTCTTGGGTGCTGAACAATAGGAAAGATCTCTTAAGCCACCTTGCTCCTGGCATACAAATAGATATCATGCTTTCAGCTGATTTATTGGCTAGACATTTCTTGCAGAGAAGTTGCAAATAACCACCAATGCAACTCCTTTTCTTCAGCGAACGTTGTGATATATTGGTTTGTGCTAAGTCGCTTCATTTGTATCTCACTCTATGCAACACTATGGACTGTAGCCCACTAAGTTCCTTTGTCCATGGGATTCTCCAGGCTATCATACTGAAGTGGGTTGCCATGCCCTCCCCTAGGGGATCTTCTCAACCCAGGGATTGAGTCTGCCTCTCTTACATCTCCTGCATTGGCAGACGGGTGCTTTACCACTAGCGCCAGTAACTTGTTAAGAGTCTCATAGGTACAGATGAATNTGCAGAGAAGTTGCAAATAACCACCAATGCAACTCCTTTTCTTCAGCGAACGTTGTGATATATTGGTTTGTGCTAAGTCGCTTCATTTGTTTCTGACTCTATGCAACACTATGGACTGTAGCCCACTAAGTTCCTTTGTCCATGGGATTCTCCAGGCTATCATACTGAAGTGCGTTGCCATGCCCTCCCCTAGGGGATCTTCTCAACCCAGGGATTGAGTCTGCCTCTCTTACACCTCCTGCATTGGCAGACGGGTGCTTTACCACTAGCGCCAGTAACTTGTTAAGAGTCTCATAGGTACAGATGAATCAATCTCTCAATAAAGTGAAAAATTTGTGCTTCAGGGGACATCTCAGTTATACTTTTCTGATATCCTCTGTGTGAATTATATACATACACATATGCCTGCAAGTTTCAGAACTTGCTTTGCTTCTGGTCCTTAACCTCCCTACTGTAGAATATCCTTCTTCAAATAGCTTTATGGCTTTTTCTCTTTCTGTATCAGTTTGTTGCTAAACAAACACATCACACTTGTATGATTTATTACATCACCTTTATATGAATTCATTGTTTTTTTTTTTCCTGAAAGCAATTTATTTGCTTTAAAAAATTATTTTAATTGGAGGATAATCACTTTATAATATTGTGATAGTTTTAGCAATACATTGATGTGAATCAGCCATACATGTGNCTTTATGGCTTTTTCTCTTTCTGTATCAGTTTGTTGCTAAACAAACACATCACACTTGTATGATTTATTACATCACCTTTATATGAATTCATTGTTTTTTTTTTCCTTGAAAGCAATTTATTTGCTTTAAAAAATTATTTTAATTGGAGGATAATCACTTTATAATATTGTGATAGTTTTAGCAATACATTGATGTGAATCAGCCATACATGTGTCCCCCCCAATCCTGAACCCCCTCCACCTCCCTCCCCAACCTATCCCTCTGGGTTGTCCCAGAGCACTGGCTTTGGGTGCCCTTCTTCATGCATTGAACTTCCACTGGTCATCTATTTTCACATGGTAATGTATATGCTTCAGTGCTATTGCTAATATTCCAGTTTAATTTTGAACACCCTTTCCTCTGACTTCATTGTCTGCCTTTCCCTCTATGTCAGTGTCATCTGAAACATGATTGGCTTATTTGATTATTGTTTCTGTGTTCACTAGAAGGTGGATGCCAGAATGGCAGGGGTTTTGAGCTTGGTTCATTTTGGCATTAGTGGTGCTTAAACACACAATGTGTTGTGTATTAATAAATATATTTTGGAGGAGTTTGATGTCCACAATGACTTGAGAAGAAAGCAGAACCGATATTATTGCCATTTACAAACAGGGAATCAAGTACCTCATGGGTAAAAATTATTAACTATTATCAAGAACTATTATTAGTGCATTCAACAAATGGCTATTAAGTACTTCAAATACTAAGGTAGGGAGCTATAAGTTGAAAAAGACATATTTACAGTATTTCTAAAACATGACTAAAGTAAGCTTTTCTGACTCACTTAGANATTATTGTTTCTGTGTTCACTAGAAGGTGGATGCCAGAATGGCAGGGGTTTTGAGCTTGGTTCATTTTGGCATTAGTGGTGCCTAAACACACAATGTGTTGTGTATTAATAAATATATTTTGGAGGAGTTTGATGCTTTCTTGAGAAGAAAGCAGAACCAATATTATTCCCATTTACAAACAGGGAATCAAGTACCTCATGGGTAAGAATCATTATCTATTATCAAGAACTATTATTAGTGCATTCAACAAATGGCTACTAAGTACTTCGAATACTAAGGTAGGGAGCTATAAGCTGAAAAAGACATATTTACAGTATTTCTAAAACATGACTAAAGTAAGCTTTTCTGACTCACTTAGAAATAAGACAAAGATTTGAAGAAGTTTTAAAAATATGATATATGAGAGAAAGGGGAAGGTATAAAAACATTTGGAGTGCAAGGAATAGGAGACTCAGCACTAGTTTAGAAGTGAAGACAAGCTAATAAATCTATAGATATTGTATTAATAATATGTCTACACAGATGGAGTTGTGTATAGCAATTAAATATGAACTATGTGAAACATTATTTTTCTTTATGAACCATTCTATCATTGCTGTAGACCATCCTCAAAACACTGTGTGAGAATTCATTTGATCTGGCAATTCTTTGTTCATTTATTTGTCATATGTCTATGAACAAGAATCTGCCTGCAATGTAGGAGATTATCAGCAATGCAGGAGACCCAGGTTCAATCCCTGGTTTGGGAAGATCCCCTGGAGGAGGGAATTGCAACCCACTTCAGTATTCTTGCCTGGGAAATCCCATGGACAGAGGAGCTACATAGGTTCCAGTCAATGGGGTTGTGAGATTCATACACAACTTAGTGACTAAACCACCACCATCACATTTATGGAACCATTGTGACTGTGTCTTTTTAAACTGTGATTCTGGGAACATCTATGTTAGAATCACCACAGTAGTTGTTAGAGGTGAGGTTCCAGCATGCCACGTGAGACTTTCTGATACAGACTTTCTGTAGATTACCTTTATTAATAAGCTTCTCAAGCAATACCTGATACAAGTTCAAAGCTCTTAATTATCCTATGGAGGTATGACATTGTGAAAAGTTTTGTGGAGTTTCAGAGGTGACAGATTGCAAAGAGTATCATATTTCATGCTCACATTATTTTTTCTTTTCTTTTTAAAATGTAAATTTTACAAAGTTACATATTTAGTATATAAATATGTGGTTAGAAATAACAGTACAGTGATGAAGTATAATTTACTCTACCCCTGGAGAACTACTACATGAGTAGAAAGTGGATATTCTCTGATGATGTAATGTGCTAAGGAATAAATTAAGAGTACACAGGGTGTCTAGGAAGTATAAAACAGGAGGGGATTAATTCAGTCTCAGGTATAACGAGAGAAGAGTGAGAAATGCTTCACAAGGGAATAACCTTGAAGTTGGCTTTATAAGCTAAGTAGAGTTGCAAAAGAAAAAATAGTGCAGGAGATAGGAAATATGCAGCTCACTTGTGACTGTGAACATAGCTATGGTTAGAAGCATAGTTATCTAAAGACACAGCCATAGATACAAGAATAGGTAAGAGATGGAAATAAAATAATCATTCAGTAGTAAAGAAGCTGAAACAATGGCTTAATAGAAGCAAAGCAGCAGTGTATGACACTATTCATTTTGAATAATATCTGGAGGTATATAAAAATCATTTTAATTGTAATAAAATGGGTATCTCATATTTCCTTTGACTGCATTTGTTTCAAGTGCAGAAAATTCCCTCACCAATGACAGTGCACTAAAAGAATTCATTCTCCTGGGGCTCATGGACCACCCAGAGCTCCAGCCTCTCCTCTTTGTGCTGTTTCTGGTCATTTTCCTTGTCACCCTCCTAGGCAACCTGGCACGATGGTGTTAATCAGGCTGGACCCTCACCTTCACACACCCATGTCCTTCTTCCTCACTCATTTATCCTTTGTAGACTTGTGCTATACCTCTACTGCAGCCCCACTGATGCTGATTAATCTGGTATCACAGAAGAAGACCATCAGCTTTGCTGGCTGCTTTACACAGTGTTACCTTCTCATAGCACTTCTCCTCACTGAGTTTTACATGCTGGCAGCAATGGCATATGACCGCTACGTGGCCATATGCAACCTTCTGCACTACAGTGTGAAGATGTCCAGGTGTGTCTGCATAAGCTTAGCCACATTCCCTTATGTCTGTGGTTTCTCAGATGGACTCTTGCAGGCCATCCTGACATTCCACTTGACCTTCTGTAGATCCAATATCATCAACCATTTCTACTGTGCTGACCTGCCACTCATTATGCTTGCTTGCTTTCAAACTCATGTCAAAGAGCTCGCTTTGCTCATTTCAGCAAGCTTCAACCTCTCCAACTCCCTCGTCATCATCCTGGTGTCTTATACCTTCATTCTTGCTGCCATCCTCAGGATCACATCAGCAGAAGGAAGGAGCAAGGCATTCTCCACTTGTGGTTCCCAAGTGACGATTGAAACCCTATATTATGGGACAATCTTCTGCACATATTTAAGATCACCAACAGATAAGAATGCTGAGGGATCCAAAATAATAGCTGTTTTCGACACCTTTGTGAGTCCAGTACTTAATCCATTGATCTACAGCCTGCAGAATGCCAATGTAAAACAAGCATTGAAGAGAATCCTCAGAAGAAATATGGTCACTCAGATAGCAATGCCTCCAATTTCCAATAAACGGCAAGTCTTAACATTTGACTCAAAGGCCTTTGCATTATCATGATGGATTTTCAAGTTCTTTATGGCTACGACTTTATGGAAGAATATTTCACCAAAAAATACTCATGTCTGAAACAATGAACTTCACTTATTCGTCTAGGCTCTTGCCCTTCAATATATTGTCCATGAACCAGAAGAAACAGCATAACTTTGGAGGTCTCAGCTCCTTGGGGGCAAGGTTCATGTGTAGTTTTGCTCACTGTTTGAAGTTAACATTTATCACAAAATCTGTGAATAAGATGATTCTCAATAAATATTTCTTGAACTATTATTATAGCCTTTTCTCATTATGGAGAATTAAGTGCAACCTCTACACACTATCACTGTCCAGAATGGTTTTCAAGAATTCTTAACAATCTAAAATCCTATTGTGTGACTTTAAATATGCATATCTCACTTTTCCCACTGTGAAAAGGAAATCGTTTAAGGACACAAATCATCATTTAAGTTTCCATTATATTCTCTACATTCACACAAAGTGCAAACAGAAGTTTTTCCTTGAAAATTTATTAACTCTATGGATTAATGAATAAATGAATGAATGAATGCCTCTACCCAGAATGTAGCACTGCATGAGCTTGCCACATTTCTTTCCTAAACAACATGATAACAAAGACTATCAATCTGTTTAAATGCAATCTCACAATTTATTAATAGCAATATGACAAAGTTAATTATCCTCCACTGTCCTCAGTTTCCCTTTTGTAAAATGAATATAATAATACTAAGGACCCAATGAGTTTGTGAGAATTGACTGAACTAACCCATGTAAAGTGGTGAGTCCAATGCCTAGCACATATTAAGGATTTAATGCCTATTACCCACAATCAATTATTTCCATTCATTTCTTTTTTTCCTGAAGTTTTTAAAGAAGAGAGTGACTCATGTCATATCATCTCCCTACAGAATTTCAAGTGTGAGGGATGAGGTTGTGCATTCAATAAGTGCAAGTGTACCTGGGAAGCAATATACAAGAAGACAAGAGTTGCAGCATATTTGCTGAATTATACACTGAACACACTCCTTAAATTATTCATCAATATTTGTTAACTATTTTTTATTTGCCACATCATGAGATACATTGCATGTGGGATCTTGGTTCTCCCCATCAATGTTTGTTGATTATGTATTAATCTCCAGGGCACATGCTAAAGTGTGGAGATCACAGTTAAGCATGAGATAAGAGCTTGTGGTCTAGTGGTAGCAATAGAAGTATTAGTAGGTGATGAAAACTGAATGTGTCGGCCAAGGATAGGGCAGAGTGGTTAGACAGAGTGGGGGATGGAGGTAAAACTGAGTTCTGTGGAGGCAAGAAAGCATCCTTTGAGAATACTTCCATGTAAGCATTTCCTACTGTCAAGATTAACATGAACCAGAGGAGAACAATGAAAGCACTGACTGGAAAGAAACTGAAACAAGAATTTTTAAAAGGTGAGAGAAGGAAAGAAGACAAACTGTGATTTCATGTTGAGGAAGGGCAGCTTCCCTTCCCACAACTGAAAAAGGTTTTGAATCAGTGAATATAGTAAAGTTGCAGGATATAAAATCAACACACAGAAATCCCTTGCATTCCTATAACTAATAATAAGAAAATAGAAAGAGACATTAAGGAAACAATTTCATTCACCATTGCAATGAAAAGAATAAAATACTTAGGAATATATCTACCAAAAGAAATTAAAGACCTATACATAGAAAACTATAAAACACTGGTGAAAGAAATCAAAGAGGACACTAATAGATGGAGAAATATACCATGTTCATGGATTGGAAGA
>SJYH01008508.1:13035-23971 GCA_006408735.1 Sylvicapra grimmia | reverse complement strand
ATACAGTGACACAGAGCTTTTAGTATACCCAAAATAATTGTATGCCATTTTGATAAATGTGAGTTGACTCTTGAGAGTGGGTTCAGCACTTGTGATCAGAGTTTTGGTGTACCTTCTATGATGGGTTGGAGAATACATACAGCAGCAGTCACAGACTCATGTGTTTACAGGCACCTGGCAGGGAATATAAATGAATGAAGCACTCTGGTATAAGAATAATTGTTTTGAAATATAAATCAGTCATGGTCGTCCATTTTCCTACTTTTGATGACATATAGCTAAGCTGTTTTGGTTTATTTTCCTTTCAATTACTTTAGGAAAAACAACAATATAAGCAAAACAAGAAATAACAATTAAAAATTGGATTCAAAATATGTCAATGTTCAAGATTTGTCCATGTGTTGTCATTAATTTGTCACTGCTGGTTTATAGTAAAATATAAAAATTGTTAGGCTACCCAGTTACTGTGATATCAGGTGCACAGCACCATCTGTGAAGTACTCTTGCCAAGAAATTGATCTTCAACCTAATTAAATCTCTAGAATTAGCTCTCATTTACAGAAACATAAAGGACAGAGGAACAAGTAAAATGACACCACAAGGAAGGAGACAGACAAATCTGGAATGTGGACTATTCCATATGAACAACCGTGGGGTCGCAAAGCGTCAGACATGACTGAGCAACTAACATTTTCACTTTCAATGGCAGTGAACATGAAAGTGGAGACCAAACAGGCATATCAGTTCAGTTCAGTTCAGTCACTCAGTCGTGTCCGACTCTTTGCGACCCCATAAATCGCCGCACGCCAGGCCTCCCTGTTCAGTATCATCTCTCGGAGTTCACTCAGACTCACATCCATCGAGTCCGTGATGCCATCCAGCCATCTCATCCTCGGTCGTCCCCTTCTCCTCCTGCCCCCAACCCCTCCAAGGATCAGAGTCTTTTCCAAGGAGTCAACTCTTCGCATGAGGTGGCCAANTGATTTCAAAAATTAAGAAACAGAGTGGGATCATTTTGTAAAGTACAGAAACAGCAAATCTTTATGTTGTGTACCTAGGACTAACAGTGTTGCAGGTCCATTATACTTTAATAAAACATTGTTTGAAAAGAAAGGAAGGAAGGAAAGGAAAGAAGAGAGTCACCAATAACTAAAATAATCCTAACGCTTCATCTCTTATGCCAGATACAAGCGTGGGAGTAAGCAGGACTTTTCCTCACTTCCTCTAAGTGACGTATACGAACCCTGCTCCTCTTCACTTCTTTCTCAGTATACACCTATAGCATCCACACCACGCCAGTCAGAAACCTAGGAGTCCCACAGATGTGAACAGCCTGATGAGTAAGGGAGAGGAGAAGACAGATGGCAGTGATGAACTCAGAAATGCTCCCTGAAAAGCCTTCATTGAGTTCCCTCCCGTCACCCCATGCCTACTGTGCAGCGGGACCACAAAGGCAGGAACTGTGAAGCCGCTAAAAGAAAAAAAAGCTGCATCCAAGGACAATGCGAGCCAGTTTTGTAAGCTGCCAGAATCAACACAATGGCCCCATCCCGCCTCATCTCAGGAGTCAGGTGCCCAAAAAACGCATATTTTTTCCACCCCAAACTTCTCCTTCCCCACTATCTATTTCCATGGCTGGACCCTGGAGGAAAGACAATATTGACAGTTTATTCATCCCCTTCGGTGCCTCTGCTCTGACGCTAAAGGTTAATGTCCATCAGATTCTTGTTGCTATTTCACAATGAAATCAAAGCTTGGTAGTGAGTGTTGTTCTAGGAACTCTTGGAAAGTCATTTGTAAGGTAATGACAGTAAGTTTAAATTTAGCAGTCTGGTAGAATGAACTCTGACCTGCTAATCAAATTTGGCACAGTCTTGCTGAAATCACAAAATTATCTTTCTCAATGACAGACTAAACAGAAATTAGATCAGATTCATTGATTTTGAAATCCTTTCTTACTGGGAATCCTGACTGGGTGCTACTTTGTTCTTTATCTTCACTCAGTGTCTTTGGCAAAATGTGCCCCTAGATACAGCCACTATCTGAGAATCTTAATCATGTATGGTCAGCACTTTTTCCCCGTTTTAATATCGCAGGGAAAGTTTGTCCTTCCTGAGCCTGATTCCAGAAGTATTAGCCAAGCCAATTAAAGACTTCTGAAATGTCTCTCTCAAAATGATCAGGAGGATCAGGCAAGAATATGTCAGAGAACATTCCTTTCGTGGTGCAGGGAATTTTATTTTAAAAACTTAGATTGATAGTATTGATAACTTCACATCTTAAAATATTTGAGAGAAGAGAGTATAAGTTATTTGAAATAATGAGGGCCGTGTTTTAAGTTACACATCACCAGCAACTGAAATCTATAAGCAAAACTGGCACCCAATGAAGTCTGTGGAGACATGACAATTTTGAAAAGGTTCATACAGTAACATCCCCTGTCACACTCTCAAGTAAAGAGGGTTGCAACACTTTAGAAGGAGAGGAATTTATGCTTTCTAATGTTCTAAAAACTGTTCTTCAAAAACAAACTTGGTTCAAAATTGAAAAAAGAGTACAAACGATAAGGCTGTATATCATCACTTTACTTATTTAACTTATATGAAGAGTACATCATGCAAAATGCCGGTTGGATGAATCACAAGTTGGAATCAAGACTGCCAGGAGAAATATCAACAGCATCAGATATGCAGATGATACGACTCTAATGGCAGAAAGTGAAGAGGAACTAAAGAGCCTGCTGGTGAGGGTGAAAGAGAAGAGTGAAGGAGATGGCTGGAAACTCAGTATTCAAAAAACTAAGATCACGGCATCCAGTCCCATCACCAGATGGGAAAAAAATGGAAACAATGGCAGATTTTATTTTCTTGGACAATGACTGCAGCCGTGAAATTAAAAGATGCTTGCTCCTTGGAAGAAAAGCTATGACCAACCTAGACAATGTATTAAAAGGCAGGAACATCACTTTGATGACAAAGGTCCGTCTAGTAAAAGCTTTGATTTTTCCTGTGGTCATGTATGGATGTGAGAGTTGGACCATAAAGATGGCTGAGCAAGGAAGAATTAATGCTTTTGAACTGTGGTGTTGGAGGAGACTCTTGAGAGTCCCTTGGACTGCAAGGAGATCCAACCAGTCCATCCTAAAGGAGATCAACCCTGAATATTCACTGGAAGGACTGATGCTGAAGCTCCAATACTTTGGCCACTTGATGCAAAGAGCAGACTCACTGGAAAAGATTCTGACACTACGAAAGACTGAGGGCAGGAGGAGAAGTGGGTGAGAGAGGATGAGATGGTTGTATGGCATCACCAATTAATGGACATGAGTTTGAGGAAACTCTGGGAGATACTGAAGGACAGAGAGCCTGGTGTGCTGCAGCCCATGGGGTCACACAGAACTGGACATGACTTGGTGACTGAACAACAACAAAAGCTGTTCTGGGAAAAATAAGGGATGAAGAAATCAACAGATGTAGACTGTGGTCCCAGCTCTGCTACTTATGACCTGAGGCTTTCTGGGATAACTAACATACACTCTTTACCTTTTGTTTCATCATCTGTAATACTGGGATGATACTACTGGCCAGTTTCAACAAATAAAACCAATTTATTTCAACCAATAAAACCAAATACGAAGGCATTACATAAGTTTTTAAAGCACTGTGTATTCATTCAACAAATATTTACTAAGAAACTACAAAGCTGCCAGGTACAGCACTGTGGATTCAACCACAAACAAGAGACCCAGCCCATTCCTGCAAAGACCTAGGTGATGGGATGCAGTAAAATCTGTAAGAGGCACAGGGAGTTATGGGACATGCAGGTGGCTTCCAATCCAAATACCAGAAAAACATGACATATTGTTACCTTCACAAGCTCTTGAGGAAGTTTCACAAGAGCTTGTAAAGGTAGCAGTAGATGCAGTTTTTGGTTCCAGTTAATTGTTACCTCATTCTTAGTACATTTTTATTGAACACTCACAACATGCCTGGCACTATTCTAGTTACTGGAGATCTAGCACTGAACAAAATTTCTGCCCTAATTTAGCTGATATTCCTCATCCACATGAAATGTAAGAAACAGGAACTAAACAGAGTTAAGCAGCAAGGATGCTTCTGCTGCAATATAATGGTTTCTTTTTCCACCAAAATAGCCACACATGAAAGTTAAAAGGAATATTCGAATTGATCTAAATACAGTAAACATTTTATTTCTTAAATCTCCAGGCTACATTTTACAATATGCCAAATAACTGCCACCATGTGAAAGACACTCTTGGGTCTCAGGGATTACGATTTGTGTCTTTTGGCATGGAGAACACTCCCCATACCTCCCTCCTCCCCCACCCAAGGAAAACGAACATATGCTGGAATCCATCCAAACACAACCTCAGTTTTAACAAGGGGAATATCAGTTATTTTAGAATCATTTCCTGGAGTCATTTTTTTAAAAGATAAAAAAAATTGAATTCTATTTTTTTTTTAGAAACTAAACTGAACATGCCAAACGTCTGCCTTCACAAAGTTTCCTTTAAAAATCTATTTAAGGGGAGGGGAGGGCATGAGAACTAGGCTGACCAGAAGGTAGTTAACCCAACAGTCTAAAAATTCAAGACGGGATGGAGGTGCGGGGGATGAGGAAAGGAGGACAAAGAGAAAGAAAAGGAAGGTGCTGCTGCTGCTGCTAAGTCGCTTCAGTCGTGTCCGACTCTGTGCGACCCCATAGACAGGAGCCCAACAGGCTCCCCTGTCCCTGGGATTCTCCAGGCAAGAACACTGGAGTGGGTTGCCATTTCCTTCTCCATTGTGTGAAAGCGAAAAGTGAAAGTGAAGTCGCTCAGTCGCATNGACCCCATAGACAGGAGCCCAACAGGCTCCCCTGTCCCTGGGATTCTCCAGGCAAGAACACTGGAGTGGGTTGCCATTTCCTTCTCCATTGTGTGAAAGCGAAAAGTGAAAGTGAAGTCGCTCAGTCGCATCCGACTTCTAGCGACCCCATGGACTGCAGCCTACCAGGCTCCTCCATCCATGGGATTTTCTAGGCAAGAGTACTGGAGTGGCTTGCTATTGCCTTCTCCGGAAAAGGAAGGTACAGGAGTAAAAAGTTACACAATGATCTCTAGGATTAAAAACCTGAAGAGTTCCCAGGCTCAACAAATACCAATGGGCAATGTTCAAAATACTGTATGGCAAAGAAGAGGTTTTTGGGGTTTTTTGTTTTTTTTTAAAAAAAAAAAGACCAAAATGCTACTCAGCCCAAGAGCAAGGTTCCTAAATTTAGGGGTTCCTACCAAAAAATACAAAGTCCAAAACCCAGGTGTGCAGATGATGTACTAGGTCAGTGGACGTGTCCAAGGATCTTTACTTTTCTAACTGGACTCAAACAATACTGATTCACAACAGTCCCACGGCTGGGAACCACTGACTTACTGTATTTCCTTATTGAAAAAAGTTCTGGAACGTTTTTATTATAAGAACAGATAATTCTTTTGCTAAGTGCTTTCCATTAATCTTTCATCCTGAAGTAGGAACTATTACTATGCCTATCTTTTTAAATGTGGAAATTTGAGGCATGAAGAGGTCAAATGACTTGACTGATGTTACACAGCTTTTAAATCAAGAATCTGGGATTTTTGGCCAAGTCCTATCTGCCCTGTATTTTCTTAGCACTCTGATCTGGTGAACTTTTAGCAAGCTAAATCTGCTTCCCACTCTCTAGTCTAAGGTTGTCATAAAACTAATCATCTTAATAATATACTACAGGCATTAATACAGAAATTAAATCCCCAAATTCACTAATAAACTGTGTAATCTGAGAGAGTGCTGAGAAAATCATACATAAAGCATGGTCTATTCAGAGCAGTAGGGAGGTACCTGGCCAGGTCTGTAGTTACTTTAATTACCTTCCATTCCATCTTAAAATCAGTCAAAGAATGCTTATGATCTCAGGGAACATATGCTCCTTCACCAACATTAGACTTTTTCCTAGAAAAAATCTGGACACAGCAAAGTTGAGCTTATTAGGAATTACTGCCAAGAGTTTCACATCTTCTCAACAGTTTCATGCTTCTTTTGGTGTTATTCCATCTGCCTAGACTGCCTCACCCTACTACTCTGATGTGCCAGCTATTTGTCCTTTGAGGCCCAGCCCAAATATTACCTCCTTCATAAAGCCTTCTCAGATGCTCTGGTAGAAACAATAACATTGAAAATTTGCGATCTTCAATGCTTCTCCCATGACATAGGACAGGCTGATGTTTACTCAGGAATACATATGCCTTATCTCACCTAGAGCCAGACATCCTGGAATGTGAAGTCAAGTGGGCCTTAGAAAGCATCACTACGAACAAAGCTAGCAGAGGTGATGGAATTCCAGTTGAGCTGTTTCAAATTCTGAAAGATGATGCTGTGAAAGTGCTGCACTCAATATGCCAGCAAATTTGGAAAACTCAGCAGTGGCCACAGGACTGGAAAAGGTCAGTTTTCATTCCAATCCCAAAGAAAGGCAACGCCAAAGAATCCTCAAACTATCGCACAATTGCACTCATCTCACACGCTAGTAAAGTAATGCTCAAAATTCTCCAAGCCAGGCTTCAACAATACATTAACTATGAACTTCCAGATGTTCAAGCTGGATTCAGAAAAGGCAGAGGAACCAGAGATCAAAGTGCCAACATCTGCTGGATCATCAAAAGGCAAGAGAGTTCCAGAAAAACATCTATTTCTGCTTTATTGACTATGCCAAAGCCTTTGACTGTGTAGATCACAATAAACTGTAGAAAATTCTGAAAGAGATGGGAATACCAGACCACCTGACTGGCCTCTTGAGAAATCTATATGCAGGTCAGGAAGCAACAGTTAGAACTGGACATGGAAAAACAGACTGGTTCCAAATAGGAAAAGGAGTACATCAAGGCTGTATACTGTCACCCAGCTTANAAATTCTGAAAGAGATGGGAATACCAGACCACCTGACCTGCCTCTTGAGAAACCTATATGCAAGTCAGAAAGCAGCAGTTAGAACTGGACATGGAACAACAGACTGGTTCCAAATAGGAAAAGGAGTACATCAAGGCTGTATATTGTCACCCTGCTTATTTAACTTATATGCAGAATACATCATGAGAAGCTCTGGCCTGGAAGAAGCACAAGCTGGAATCAAGATTGCTGGGAGAAATATCACTAACCTCAGATATGCAGATGACACCACCCTTATGGCAGAAAGTGAAGAGCAACTAAAAAGCCTCTTGATGAAAGTGAAAGAGGAGAGTGAAAAAATTGGCTTAAAGCTCAACATTCAGAAAACGAAGATCATGGCATCTGGTCCCATCACTTCATGGCAAATAGATGGGGAAACAGTGGAAACAGTGTCAGATTTTATTTTGGGGGGCTCCAAAATCACTGCAGATGGTGACTGCAGCCATGAAATTAAAAGATGCTTACTCCTTGGAAGGAAAGTTATGACCAACCTAGATAGCATATTCAAAAGCAGAGACTTTCCTTTGCCAACAAAGTTCTAGTCAAGGCTATGTTTTTTCCAGTAGTCATGTATGGATGTGAGAGTTGGACTGTGAAGAAGGCTGAGCGCCAATGAAGTGATGCTTTTGAACTGTGTGGTGTTGGAGAAGACTCTTGAGAGTCCCTTGGACTGCAAGGAGGTCCAACTGGTCCATTCTAAAGAAGATCAGTCCTAGGTGTTCTTTGGAAGGACTGATGCTAAAGCTGAAACTCCAATACTTTGGCCACCTCATGCAAAGAGTTGACTCATTGGAAAAGACTCGGATGCTGGAAGGGATTGGGGTCAGGAGGAGAAGGGGACAACAGAGGATCAGATTGTTCAGTGGCATCACCGACTCGATAGACATGAGTTTGGGTGAACTCCAGGAGTTGGTGATGGACAGGGACGCCTCGTGCGCTGCAATTTACAGGGTTGCAAAGAGTCGGACATGACTGAGCGACTGAACTGAACTGAATGGCATTGTAGTTATATAAGATAGTATCTATAATTTTTAGATATACATATAGAATTACATAGAGGTAAAATAATGCTATCAAATATTTGCCTTAAATACTTAAGAAAAAATGAGAAAAGGTAGAAAATAAATAGACGAAACAAGTGAAGTAAATCTTGATAGTGACCAAGTCTGGTGATAGGTATAAGGAGATCCATTGTACTACTTTATATTTCTTTTGTTTGTTTAAAATTTTCATTAAAAAATGAAAACTACATAGAGTTCCACTTCCAGGTATGATAGACTAAGATCCTATGTGACAACTCTCCACCCCTACCCCACTGCTAAAAATAACTATAAAACTTGTGCATAAAACAAAAAGAAAATAACTGAACGTATTGGAGAGTGGATAGAAGTGTCTACTAGGTTGACAAGCCAAGTTCATTTGAGGGAAGGAAGACAAATATATCCCTATCTCTTCAGTTTTTAGCCTGAGGCTAACTGCAGTCCACATCTGGCTGAGATTCATGTAGAAAAACAGCAATAACAACTATAATGAAGCATACAATCTGTCTCTGGGCTGTGAAATAAGAACAATGAATTCAGAAAACTCTGGATGCTGATGAGAATGGAGGAATCCTGCAAGGGAAAGACCCCAAGAGTAGATCCCCCAAACTCTGTCCATCCACATTTCTGACTCACCTCTGAATTAGGCATTTCTAGAATAGATTAAAAGCATCTCAGCTAAAGACCATGTAATGCTAGACAAGAGGTTGTAAGCTGACAACTCATGGGTAATTCCTGAACATTGACACATCTAAATCCAGTCTGAACTGAATTAGAAGTTCAACCTAGGCTCACCTACAAAAAAAAAAAAGTCACCTTCTTAAATAATACAATACTCATCATGGGAAAATAAGGGAATCCAAAATCTCCACAACTTAAATTCAAAGTATCTAGGATATACTAGAAAATTATGAGACATATGAAGAACCAAGAAAATGGAACATATCAGAAAGAGAAAAAAAATCAATTGGATCTGACTTCAAGATGAATCAGTTGTTGGATTAATATACAACAATTTTAAAAGTGGCTATAATAATAATCCTCAAAGAAGTAAACACAACATGTTTGAATAAATAAAAATTTCACCAGGGAAAGAGAAACAATAAATGAGAAGTAAATGGAAATCTTAGAACTGAGAAAAATACACTTTCTGAAATTAAAAGTTCAGAGTAGTCTGAACAGTCAAATGGAAATGACAGAGGAATGAGTAAGTGAATTTGAAGATTGATTAAAATTATCTAACGTGAAGTACATTAGATTTTCTTGGGCTCTAAAATCACTGCAGATGGTGACTGCAGCCATGAAATTAAATGATGCTTATTCCTTGGAAGAAAAGCTATGACAAAGCTAGACAGCATATTACAAAGCAGAGACATTATTTCACCAATGAAAGCCCGTATAGTCAAAGCTGTGGTTTTTCCTGTAGACATGTATGGATGTGAGAGTTGGACCATAAAGAAGGCTGAGAGCCTAAGAATTGATCCTTTTGAACTGTGGTATTGGAGAAGACTATTGAGAGTCCTTTGGACTGCAAGGAGATCAAACCAGTCAGTCCTAAAGGCAATCAACCCTGAATATTAATTGGAAGGACTGATCCTGATGCTGAAGCTGAAGCTCCAATACTTTGGCCACCTGATGCAAAGAGCTGACTCATTAGAAAAATACCCTGATGATGGGAAAGATTGAAGGCAGGAGGAGAAGGGAACAACAGAGGATGAAATGGATGAATGGCATCACTGACTCTATGGACACAAGGTTGAGCAAGCTCCAGGATATGGTGAAGGACAGGGAAGCCTGGCGTGCTGCAGTCCATGGGGTCACAAAGAGTCAGACACAACTGAGCAACTGAACAACATAGAGCAAAAAGATTGAAAAATAATAGGCAAGAGTCAGGGAATCATTAGGTGATATCAAGTGATTCGACATGTTTGAAAATGCAATATCAGCAGATGAGGAGAAACAGAATGGGGTAGAAAAACTTTTGAAGAGATAATAGCTCAAATTTTCCCAAACTTGATGAAAGTCAGAAATATGAAGATTCAATGAACATCATGGGAAATAAACAAAAAGATTCTCATGCCAAGGAACATCACAGACAAGGCAAAGTACTGAAAGACAAAGATAGCCAATCTTGAAAGCAGCAAGAGTAAGACAATATTAACGGTGGAAGTGGGGAACAATAGCTCAATTAACACCTGACTTCATCAGAAAGGAACGAGGCTAGAAAATAATGCAGAAAATAATTTAATGGTGAAACAAAGAAAATTGTTGACCCATTACTTTATATTCAACAAAAATATTCCTCAAAAATGAAGTGGAAATATAGACATTTTCAGAAAAAGAAAGATAATTCCATCACTACTGTATATGCATGACAAAACATGCTAAAGAAAATAGTACCAAATAGAAACTTGCTGCTGCTGCTGCTGCTAAGTCGCTTCAGTCGTGTCCGACTCTGTGCGACCCCATAGACAGGAGCCCAACAGGCTCCCCTGTCCCTGGGATTCTCCAGGCAAGAACACTGGAGTGGGTTGCCATTTCCTTCTCCATTGTGTGAAAGCGAAAAGTGAAAGTGAAGTCGCTCAGTCGCATCCGACTTCTAGCGACCCCATGGACTGCAGCCTACCAGGCTCCTCCATCCATGGGATTTTCTAGG
The DNA here is from genome assembly GCA_006408735.1 of Sylvicapra grimmia. NCBI lineage: Eukaryota > Metazoa > Chordata > Mammalia > Artiodactyla > Bovidae > Sylvicapra > Sylvicapra grimmia. The sequence continues at coordinate 13,298 of SJYH01008508.1, read as the reverse complement.
CAAGAGTACTGGTGTGGCTTGCTATTGCCTTCTCCGAAATAGAAACTTAGACCATTAGAAAAAAATAAAGAGCACTAGAATGACAAATATTTGGGTGAATGCAAATGTGACTTTATTTTTGCCCTTTTGTTCTTAATTGCTTTACAAATCACTTAACTATTTAAAGAAAAATAGTATTGTTTTGTGGTCATTAGAATGTATATAGATATAGTACATATAACAACTATAGCAGAAAGAACATTAACTATAAAAGAACTATAGAA
>SJYH01008506.1:10499-24943 GCA_006408735.1 Sylvicapra grimmia | reverse complement strand
GGTATGTCGGGGAATTTCTTGAGTTGCAGCAAGGGTGGGAAGGACCCTTGCGAGGTTCAAGAGAGAAGGCGTGAATACCCTCGACATGCCGCAGCAGAAAAGGGCCTCATCTCGCCTGGAGGGGAGAACCTTTTGGTTTTTCTCGAGTAGCGGCAGGTACTTCTCAAGTTATGACGGGGACCTCAGGGACCCGCTCGCGTGCCCTAAGGAAATGCCAGTCTCCGTGCAAGTTGAGAGCGGCCCCTCGGGATTCCTCTCCAGTTGGTGCCGGGTCCTAAGTCCCCGTCAGGAGCCGAAGGTAGAACCTGAGGTTTCCTCTCCAATGCTGGCATGGATTCGGGTTCCTCTGGAGTCTCTCAAGGAAGTCAGGCCTCGTCTCCTGTGGTTACACGCACGTCCTCTTTCCTGCCGAGCTGTAGCAGCAGTGTCAGGCTTCCCGTCGAGTTGACACAGTGATTTCTGTCTTTCCCTCGAGATGCCACAGGGCTGTGGCACGAGCCACCGTGGTGTGAGGAGATACGCGGGTGAAACTCGACGTAGTACAGGGAAATCAGGTTCATCTGGAGTGGACTGAGACATCTGGGGGACTTTTAGTATGTTGGCACGACCCCTGGAGATCTCAGCTTTCTTTAGAGAGCGCCACCTCTTGAGATGTGATGGGAATGGCGGGAATCCTTCCCGACGAAGCAGGGAAAGGGACCCTCATCTCGAGCTCATGAGGGGTAAATGGGGCTCCTCCTGAGTTGTGCCGGGGCCCTCGGTGTTCCTCCCACGTGGGGACAGGTATGTCAGGGAACTTCTTGAGTTGCAGCAAGGGTGGGAAGGACCCTTGCGAGATTCAAGAGGGAAGGCGTGATTTCCCTCGAGACACCGCACCACAAATGGGCCTCATCTCGCCTGCAGGGGAGAACCTCCTGGTTTTTCTCGGGTTGAGGCAGGCCCCTCTCGAGTTATGATGGGGACCTCAGGGACCCGCTGTTGTGGCCTCAGGAAAGACCAGTATCCTTGCGAGTTGCGAGGGGCCCTTTGGGATTCCTCTCCAGTCAGTGTCAGGTCTTAGATCCATGACTGGAACTGCAGCCAGAACCTGAGTTTTCNTATGACGGGGACCTCAGGGACCCGCTCGCGTGCCCTAAGGAAATGCCAGTCTCCGTGCAAGTTGAGAGCGGCCCCTCGGGATTCCTCTCCAGTTGGTGCCGGGTCCTAAGTCCCCGTCAGGAGCCGAAGGTAGAACCTGAGGTTTCCTCTCCAATGCTGGCATGGATTCGGGTTCCTCTGGAGTCTCTCAAGGAAGTCAGGCCTCGTCTCCTGTGGTTACACGCACGTCCTCTTTCCTGCCGAGCTGTAGCAGCAGTGTCAGGCTTCCCGTCGAGTTGACACAGTGATTTCTGTCTTTCCCTCGAGATGCCACAGGGCTGTGGCACGAGCCACCGTGGTGTGAGGAGATACGCGGGTGAAACTCGACGTAGTACAGGGAAATCAGGTTCATCTGGAGTGGACTGAGACATCTGGGGGACTTTTAGTATGTTGGCACGACCCCTGGAGATCTCAGCTTTCTTTAGAGAGCGCCACCTCTTGAGATGTGATGGGAATGGCGGGAATCCTTCCCGACGAAGCAGGGAAAGGGACCCTCATCTCGAGCTCATGAGGGGTAAATGGGGCTCCTCCTGAGTTGTGCCGGGGCCCTCGGTGTTCCTCCCACGTGGGGACAGGTATGTCAGGGAACTTCTTGAGTTGCAGCAAGGGTGGGAAGGACCCTTGCGAGATTCAAGAGGGAAGGCGTGATTTCCCTCGAGACACCGCACCACAAATGGGCCTCATCTCGCCTGCAGGGGAGAACCTCCTGGTTTTTCTCGGGTTGAGGCAGGCCCCTCTCGAGTTATGATGGGGACCTCAGGGACCCGCTGTTGTGGCCTCAGGAAAGACCAGTATCCTTGCGAGTTGCGAGGGGCCCTTTGGGATTCCTCTCCAGTCAGTGTCAGGTCTTAGATCCATGACTGGAACTGCAGCCAGAACCTGAGTTTTCGTCTCCAGTGCTGACATCCATCTTGGGGTTCCTCTGTAGTCTCCACAGCAGAGTCTGGACTTTTCTCGAGTGGAGACATACACGTCTGTTCTTCTCCCGAGCTGTAGCAGCAGTGTCAGGCTTCCTGACGAGTTGACACAGGGATCTGTGGCTTCCCCTCGAGGTGCCACAGAGCAGTCACACCTGCCACCGTGGTGTGATTTGATGCTCAGGGTGACCTTCGTGGCAGGGTAGGGAAATCAGGTTCATCTGGAGTGGACTGAGACTTTTGAGTATCTTTTGGAATGGTGGCACGACCCCTGGAGTTCCTCTCGTCTTTCCTGTTGAGAGCACGTCCTCTTGCTTTGCGACGGGAACGCCAGAATCCTTTCCCGGCAAAGCAGGGAAAGGAACGCTCATCTGGAGTGGAGGAGGTGGAAAGGGGTCTCCTCTTGAGTTGTGGTGGGACCCTCTGCGTTCCTCTCGAGTGGACACGGGTACGTGGGGGAACTTCTCGAGTTGCAGCAAGGGAGTGAAGGACCCTTTGAGGTTCAGGAGGGAAAGCATGATTTCTCTCGGGATGCCACAGCAGAAAACGGCCTCATCTCGCCTGGAGTGGAGAACCTCGTGGTTTTTCTTGAGTTGCGGCAGGTCCCTCTCGAGTTATGACGGGGATCTCAGGGACCTGCTCGCATGGCCTAAGGAAAGGTCAGTCTCCGTGCGAGTTGCAAGGAGCTCCTCGGGATTCCTCTCCTTTCAGAGCCAGTTCCTAAGTCCCCATCTGGAGCCGAAGCTGGAACCTGAGTTTTCCACTCCAGTGCTGGCATGGATCTTGGGGTTCCTCTGGAGTCTCCCCAGGGGAGTCAGGCCTTGTCTCCTGTGGTTACATGCACGTCCGCTTTCCTCCCGAGCTGTAGCTGCAGTGTCAGGCTTCCTGTTGAGTTTACCCAGGGATCTCTGTCTTTCCCTTGAGATGCCACAGTGCTGTGGCATGAGCCACTGTGGTGAGAGTGGATACGCGGGTGACACTCGAGGTAGTGCAGGGAAATCAGGGTCATCTGGAGTGGAATGAGACATCTAGGGTAATTTAGTATCTTGGCACAACCCCTTGGGATCTCAGCTTTCCTGTTGAGAGCTCCAACTCTTGAGATGTGACCGGAATGGCAGAAATCCTTTCCTGATGAAGCAGGGAAATGGACCCTCATCTCGAGCTCACGAGGGGGAAACGGGGCTCCTCCTGAGTTGTGCAAGGACCCTTGGTTGTCCTCCCGCCTGGGGACCGGTATGTCCGGGAACTTCTTGAGTTGCAGTAAGGGTGGGAAATACCCTTGCGAGGTTCTAGAGGGAAGGTGTGATTTCCCTTGAGACGCCACAGCAGAAAACGGCCTCATGTCTCTTGGAGGGGAAAACCTGGTTATTCTAGAGTTGTGGCAGGTCCCTTGCAAGTTATGATGGGTACTTCAGGGATGCGCTGGCGTAGCCTCAGGAGAGACCAGTCTCCATGTGAGTTGCGAGGGTCCCCTCGGGATTCCTCTCCAGTCAATGTCGGGTCCTAGGTCCTCATCTGGAACTGTAGCCAGAACCTGACTTTTCCTCTCCAGTGCTGACATGGATCTTGGGTTTCCTCTGGAGTCTCCACAGGAGAGTCAGGACTCTGCTCGAGTGGCGCCATACACGTCTCTTTTCCTCCTGAGCTGTACCAGCAGTGTCAGGCTTCCCGACGGGTTGACACAGGGGCCTGTGGCTTTCCCTCGAAGTGCCACAGGGCTGTTGCACGTGACACTGTGGTGTGATTCGATGCTCGGAGTGACTTTCGAGGCAGGGCAGGGAAATCAGGTTCATCTGGAGTGGACTGAGACATTTGGGGGTCTTTTGGAAAGGTGGCACGACCCCTGGAGTTCCTCTCGACTTTCCTGTTGAGAGCACACCCTCTTGCTGTGCAACGGGAACGCCAGAATCCTTTCCCAATGAAGCAGGGAAAGGAACCCTCATCTGGAGTGGAGGAGGGGCAAAGTGAGCTCCTCTTGAGTAGTGGTGGGACCCTCAGTGTTCCTCTCGAGTGGAGACGGTTATGTCGGTGAACTTCTTGAGTTGCAGCAAGGGTGTGAAGGACCCTTTGAGGTTCAGGAGAGAAGGCGTGATTTCTCTCGTGCTGCCGCAGCAGAAAATGGCCTCATCTCACCCGGAGGGTAGAACCTCCTGGTTTTTCTCGAGTTGTGGCAGGTCCCTCACGAGTTATGATGGGGACCTCAGGGATCCGCTCGCGTGGCCTCAGGAAAGGCCAGTCTCTGTGTGAGGTTAGAGGGGACCCTCAGGATTGCTCTCCAGTCAGTGCCGGGTCCTAAGTCACCATCTGGAGCTGAAGCTGAAACCTGAGGTTTCCTTTCCAGTGCTGGCATGGAACTTGGGGTACTTCTGGAGTCTCCACAGGAGAGTCAGGACTCATCTCGAGTGGAGACATACACGTCCGTTTTCCTCCCGAGCCGAAGCAGCAATGTCAGGCTTACCGAGGGTTGACACAGGGATCTGTGGATTTCCCTCGAGGTTCCCCAGGGCTTTTGCCTTTTCACCATGGTGTGATTCAATGCTGGAAGTGACCATCGTGGCAGGGCAGGGAAATCAGGTTCATCTAGAGTGGACTGAGAAATTTGGGGTCTTTTAGTATGTTGGCAAGACCCCTGGAGATCTCGACTTCCTGTTGAACACGCCACCTCTTGAGATGTCACGGGAATGGCGGGAATCCTTTCCCAACGAAGCAGTGAAAGAGACCCTCATCTTGAGCTCACCAGGGGGAATCGGGGCTCTTCCTGAATGGTGCCGGGACCCTCGGTGTTCCTTCCGCGTTGGGACCAGTATGTCGGGAAACATCTTGAGTTGCAGCATGGGTCCAAGGACGCTTGCGAGGTTCAGGAGGGAAGACGTAATTTCTCTCGAGACACTGCAGCAGAAAAGGGCCTCATCTCGCCTGCAGGGGAGAACCTCCTGGTTTTTCTCAAGTTGCGGCAGTCCCTTCTTGAGTTACGATGGGGCCTCAGGGACCTGCTCGAGAGGCCTCAGGAAAGGCCAGTCTCCGTGCAAGTTGAGAGGGGCCCTTCGGGATTCCTCTCCAGTCGGTGCCAGGTCATAAGTCCCCATCTGGAGCCAAAGCTGGCACCTGAGGTTTCCTCTCCAGTGGTGGCATGGATCTTGGGTTTCCTCTGGAGTCTCCCCAGGGGAGTCAGGCCTCGTCTCCTGTGGTTTCATGCACGTCCGCTTTCCTCCCAAGCTGTAGCAGCAGTGTCAGGCTTCCCGTCAATTTGACCCAGGGATCTCTGTCTTTCCCTCGAGATGCCACAGGGCTGTGGCATGAGCCACTATGGTGTGAGGCGATACGCGGGCGACACTCGAGGTAGTGCAGAGAAATCAGGTTCATCTGGAGTGGACTGAGACATCTGGGGAAGTTTTAGTATGTTGGCACAACCCCTGGAGATCTCGGCTTTCCTATTGAGAGCGTCACCTCTTGAGATGCGATGGAAATGGCTGGTTATCCTTTCCCAACAATGCAGGAAAAAGGACCCCCATCTCGAGCTCACGAGGGTGAAACGGGGCTCCTCCTGAGGAGTGCCAGGACCCTAGGTTTTTCTCCCACGTGGGGACGGATATGTCGGGGAACTTCTTCTGTTGCAGGAAGGGTGGGAAGGACCCTTGCAAGGTTCAAGAGGGAATGCGTGACTTCTCTCGAGACACTGCAGCAGAAAACGGCCTCATCTCGCCTGGAGGGGAGATGCTCCTGGTTTTTCTCGAGTTGCGGCAGGTCCCTCTCGAGTTACCAAGGGGCCCTCAGGGACCCGCTGGCATGGTCTCAGGAAAGACCAGTCTCCATGCGAGTTGCGAGAAGCCCCTCAGGATTCCTCTCCAGTCAGTGTCGGGTCCTAGGTCCTCAACTGGAACTGCGGCCAGAACCTGAGGTTTCCTCTCGATTGCTGACATGGATGTTGGGGTTCCTCTGGAGTCTCCACACGAGAGTCAGGACTCTTCTCGAGTGGAGACATACACGTCTGTTTTCCTCCCGAGCTGAAGCAGCAGTATCAGGCTTCCCGACAGGTTGACACAGGGAAATGTGGCTTTCCCTCGAGGTGCCACAGGGCTGTCGCAAGTGCCACCGTGGTGTGATTCGATGCTCGGGGTGACCTTCGAGGCAGGGCAGGGAAATCAAGTTCATCTGGAATGGACTGAGACTTTTGAAGGTCTTTTGGAATGGTGGCATGACCCCTCAGTTCCTCTCGACTTTCCTGTTGAGAGCACGCCCTCTTGCTGTGCGACGGAAACACCAGAATGCTTTCCTGATGAAACAGGGAAAGGAACCCTCATCTGGAGCGGAGAACAGGGAAAGGTGGCCACTCTTGAGTTGTGGTGGGACCTTCAGTGTTCCTCTCGAGTGAAAACGCTTATGTCGAGGAAATTCTTGAGTTCAGCAATAGTGTGAAGGAACTTTTGAGGTTCAGGAGGGAAGGCGTGATTTCTCTTGGGATGCCACAGCAGAAAACGACCTCATCTCGCCTGGAGGGGAGAACCTCCTGGTTTTTCTCGAGTTGCGGCAGGTCCCTCACGACTTACGATGGGGACCTCAGGGACCCACTCGCATGGAAAGACCAGTCTCCTTGCTAGTTGAGAGGGGCCCCTAGGGATTCCTCTTCAGTCATTGTCGGGTCCTTAGACCCCATCTGGATCTGAAGCTGTAACCTGTGGTTTCCTCTCCAGTGCTTTCATGGATCTTGGGGTTCCACTGGAGTCTCCCCAGGGGAGTCAGGCCTCATCTCCTGTGGTTACATGCACGTCCGCTTTCCTCCCTGACACTGTAGCAGCAGTGTCAGGATTCCCATCGAGTTGACCCAGGGATCTCTGTCTTTCCCTTGAGATACCACAGGGCTGTGGCACGAGCCACCATGGTGTGAGATGATACACGGGTGACACTCGAGGTAGTGCAGGGAAATCAGGTTCATCTAGAGTGGACTGAGACATCTGGGAGACTTTTAGTATGTTGGCATGACGCCTGGAGATCTCGGCTTTCCTGTTGAGAGTGCAACCTCCTGAGATGTGACGGGAATGGTGGGACTCCTTTCCTGACGAAGCAGGGAAAGGGACCCACATCTCGGCTCACGAGGGGGAAACGGGGCTCCTCCTGAGTTGTGCCGGGACCCTCGGTGTTCCTCCCACGTGGAGATGTGTATGTCAGGGAACTTCTAGATTTGTAGCAAGGGTGAGAAGGACCCTTGGAAGATTCAAGAGGGAAGGCGTGATTTGCCTCACGGTACCTCAGCAGAAAAGGGCCTCATCTAGATTGCAGGGGAGAACCTCCTGGTTTTTCTCGAGTTGCAGCAGTTCCCTCTTGAGATACAACGGGGACCTCAGGGACCCGCTCGTGTAGCCTCAGGAAAGACCAGTCTTCATGCGAGTTGCAAGGAGCCCCTCGGGGTTCCTCTCCAGTCATTGCCGGGTCCTAAGTCCTCGTCTGGAACTGTGGCCAGAACCTGAGGTTTCCTCTCCAGTGCTGACATGGATCTTGGGGTTCCTCTGGAGTCTCCACAGCAGAGCCAGGCCTCGTCTCCTGTGGTTACATGCACATCTGCTTTTCTACCGAGCTGTAGCAACAATGTAAGACTTCCTGTCGAACTGACACAGGGATCTCTGTCTTTCCCTCAAGATGCCACAGGGCTGCGGCACGAGCCACCATGGTGTGAGACGATACACGGGTGACATGCGAGGTAATGCAGGGAAATCAGTTTCATCTGGACTGGACTGAGACATCTGGGGGGCTTTTAGTATGTTGGCACGACCCCTGGAAAACTCAGCTTTCCTGTTCTGAGCGCCACATCTTGAGATGCGACAGGAATGGCGGGAATCCATTCCCGACGAAGCAGGGAAATGAACCCTCATCTCAAACTCACGAGAGGGAAACGGAGCTCCTCTTGAGTTGTGCCGTGACCCTCGATTTTCCTCCCGCATGAAGACATTTATGTCGGGGAACTTCTTGAGTTGCAGCAAGGGTTGGAAGGACCCATGCAAGGTTCAAGAGTGAAGGCGTGATTTCCCTCAAGACGCCGCAGCAAAAAAGGGCCTCATCTCGCCTGCAGGGGAGAACTTCATGGTTTTTCTAGAGTTGCGGCAGGTCCCTCTCAAACTACGATGGGGAACTCAAGGACCCACTCATGTGGCCTCAGGAAAGACCAATCTCCATGCGAGTTGCGAGGGGCCCCTTGGGATTCCTCTCCAGTCATTGTCAGGTCCTAAGTCCTCGTCTGGAACTGCGGCCAGAACCTGAGTTTTCCTCTGCAGTGCTGATGTGGATCTTGGGGTTCCTCTGGAATCTCCACAGGAGAGTGGAGACATACCCGTTCGTTTTCCTCCCAAGCTGTAGCAGCAGTTTCAAGTTTCCCGACGAGTTGACACAGGGATCTGTGACTTTCCCTCAAGGTGCCACAGGGCTGTCGCACATGCCACTGTGGTGTGATTAGATTTTCGGGGTGACCGTCAAGGCAGTGCAAGGAAATCAGGTTCCTCTGGAGTGGACTGAGATATTTGGAGTCTTTTGGAATGGTGGCATGACCCCTGGAGTTCCTCTCGACTTTCCTGTTGAGAGCACGTCCTCTTGCTGTGCGACAGGAATGCAGAATCCTTTCCTGACGAATCAGGGAAAGGAACCCTCATCTCGAGCGGAGGAAGGGGAAAGGGGGCTCCTCTTGAGTTGTGGTGGGACCTTCAGTGTTCCTCTCGTGTTGAGACGGGTATGTCGGGGAACTTCTTTTGTTGCAACAAGGGTGTGAAGGAGCCTTTGAGGTTCAGCAAGTGAGGTGTGGTTTCTCTCGAAGTGCTGCATTGGAAAACGGCCTCATCTCGCCTGGAGGGGAGAACCTGGTTTTTCTCGAGTTGTGGCAGCTTTCTCTCGAGTTACAATGGGGACCTCAGGGAACCGTTCGTGTGGCCTCAGGAAAGGACAGTCTCCATGCGAGTTGAGAGGGGAACCTCAGGATTCCTTTCCAGTTGGTGCCAGGTCCTAAGTCCCCATCTGGAGCTGAAGCAGGAGCCAGAGGTTTCCTCTCCAGTGCTGGCATTGACCTTGGGGTTCCTCTGGAATCTCCCCAGGGGAGTAAGGCCTCGTCTCTTCTGGTTACATGCACGTCCGCTTTCCTCCCAAACTGTAACAGCAGTGTCAGGCTTTCTGTCGAGTTGACACAGGGATCTCTGTCTTTCCCTCAAGATGCCACAGGGCTGTGGCACAAGCCACTGTGGTGTGAGACGATATGCGGGTGACACGCGAGATAATGCAGGGAAATCAGGTTCATCTGGAGTGGACTGAGACATTTGGGAGACTTTTAGTATGTTGGCACGACCCCTAGAGATCTCGGCTTTCCTGTTCAGAGCACCACCTCTTGAGATGCGACGGGAATGGCGGGAATCCTTTACTGACGAAGCAGGGAAAGGAACCCTCAACTCGAGCTCATGAGGGGGAAACAGGGGTCCTCCTGAGTTGTGCTGGTACCCTTGGTTTTCCTCCCGCGTGGAGTCGGGTATGTCAGGGAACTTCTTGAGTTGCAGCAAGGGTGGGAAGGACCCGTGCAAAGTTCAAGAGTGAAGGCGTGATTTCACTTGAGTTGCCATAACAGAAAAGGGCCTCATCTTCTCTGGAGGGGAGAACCTCGTGGTTTTTCTCGAGTTGCGGCAGTTCCCTCTCGAGTTATGATGGGGACCTCAAGGACCCACTCGTGTGGCCTCAGGAAAGACCAGTCTCAATGCAAGTTGCAATTGGCCCATTGGGATTCCTCTCCAGTCACTGTCAGGTCCTACATCCTCGTCTGGAACTGCGGCCAGAACCTGAGGTTTCCTCTCCAGTGCTGACATGGATCTTGGGGTTCCTCTGGAATCTCCACAGGAAAGTCAGGACTCTTCTCAAGTGGAGACATACCCATCCATTTTCCTCTCGAGCTGTAGCACCAGTTTCAGGTTTCCCGACGAGTTGACACAGGGATCTGTGACTTTCCCTCGAGGTACCACAGGGCTGTCACACGTGCCACTGTGGTGTGATTCTATTTTCGGGGTGACCTTCGAGGCAGTGCAAGGAAATCAAGTTCTTCTGGAGTGGACTGAGGTATTTGGGGTCTTTGGAATGGTGGCACCACCCCTGAAGTTTCTCTCGACTTTCCTGTTGAAAACACGTCCTCTTGCTGTGCAACAGGAATGCCAGAATCCTTTCCTGACAGAGCAGGGAAATGAAACCTCATCTCGAGTGGAGGAGGGGGAAAGGAGCCTCCTCTTGAGTTGTGGTGGGACCCTCAGTGTTCCTCTCAAGTAGAGACGGGTATGTCGGGGAACTTCTTGAGTTGCAGCAAGGGTGTAAAGGAGCCTTTGAGTTTCAGGAGGGAAGGCGTGATTTCTTTCTGAATGCCACAGCAGAAAACGGCCTCAACTCACCTGGAAGGGAGAACCTCCTGGTTTTTCTCGAGTTGCGGCAGGTTCCTCTCGTGTTATGACGGGGACCTCAGGGACCCACTCGTGTGGCCTCAGGAAAGGCCAGTCTCCATGCAAGTTGAGAGGGGACCCTCGGGATTCCTCTTCAGTCAGTGACAGGATCTAAGTCCCCACCTGGAGCTGAAGCTGGAGCCTGCGGTTTCCTCTCCAGTGCTGGCATGCATCCTGGTGTTCCTCTGGAGTTTCGCCAGGGGAGTCAGGCCTCATCTCCTGTGGTTGCATGCACGTCCGCTTTCCTCCCGACCTGTTGCAGCAGTGTCATTCGTCCTGTCAAGCTGACTCACGGATCTCTGTCTTTCCCTCGAGATGCCACAGGGCTGTGGCACGAGCTACCATGGTGTGAGGCGATACGCAGGTGACACTCGAGGTAATGCAGGGAAATCAGGTTCATCTGGAATGGACTGAGACATCTGGGGGCCTTTTAGTATATTAGCATGACCCCGGGAGATCTTGGCTTTCCTGTTGAGAGTGCCACCTCTGGAGATGCGACGGGAACGGAGGGAATCCTTTCCCGACGAAGCAGGGAAAGGAACCCACATCTCGAGCTCACGAGGGGGAAACGGGGCTCCTCTTGAGATGTGCCGGGGCCCACGGGGTTCCTCCCCCGTGGAGAAAGGTATATCGGGGAACTTCTTGAGTTGCAGCAAGGGTGGGAAGGACCCTTGCGAGGTTCAAGACGTAAGGCGTGATTTCCCTCAAGATGCCACAGCAGAAAAGGGCTTCATCTCGCCTGTAGGGGAGAACCTCCTGATTTTCTCCAGTTGCGGCAGGTCCCTCTCCAGTTACGACGGGGACCTCAAGGACCCCCTCGTGTGGCATCAGGAAAGACCAGTCTCCATGCGAGTTGAGAGGGGCCCCTCAGTATTCCTCTCCAGTCAGTGTCAGGTACTAAGTCCTCGTCTGGAACTGCTGCCAGAACATGAGGTTTTCTCTCCAGTGCTGACATGGATCTTGGGGTTCCTCTGGAGTCTCCACAGGAGAGTCAGAACTCTTCTCTATTGGAGACATACTCGTCCGTTTTCCTCCCGAGCTGTAGCAGCAGTTTTAGGTTTCCCGACGAGTTGACACAGGGATCTGTGACTTTCCCTCGAGGTGCCACAGTGCTGTTGCATGTTCCACCGATGTGTGATTCAATGCTCAGGGTGACCTTTGAGGGAGTGCAGGGAAATTAGGTTCCTCTGTAGTGGACTGAGATATCTGGGGGTCTTTTGGAATGGTGGCACGACCCCTGGAGTTCCTCTCAACTTTGCTCTTGAGAGCACGTCATCCTGCTGTGCGACAGGAATGCCAGAATCCTTTCCCAAAGAAGCAGGGAAAGGAACCCTCATCTCGAGTGGAGGAGGGGGAAAGGGGGCTCCTCTTGAGATGTGGTGGGACCCTCAGGGTTCCTCTCGTGTTGAGAGGGTTATGTCCGAGAACTTCTTGAGTTGCAGCAAGGGTGTGAAAGAGCCTTTGAGCTTCAGGAGGGGAGGCGTGATTTCTCTCAAGATTCCACATCAGAAAACGTCCTCATCTCGCCTGGAGGGGAGAACCTCCTGGTTTTTCTGGAGTTGCAGCAGGTTTGTCTCAAGTCAAGACGGGGACCTCAGGGAGCCGCTCGTGTGGCCTCAGCAAAGGCCACTTTCCTTTCGAGTTGAGAGGGGACTCTAGGTATTCCTCTCCAGTCGGAGGCGGGTCCTAAATCCCCGTTTGGAGCTGAAGCTGGAACCTGAGGTTTCCTCTCCAGTGCTGACATGGATCTTGGGGTTCCTCTGGAGTCTCCACAGGGGAGTCAGGCCTTGTCTCCTGTGGTTACATGCACGCCCGCTTTTCTCCCGATCTGTAACAGCAACATCAGACTTCCCGTCAAACTGACACAGGGATCTCTGTCTTTCCCTCTAGATGCCACAGGGCTGTGGCACGAGCCACCGTGCTGTGAGGGGATACGCGGGTGACACTCGAGGTAGTGCAGGGAAATCAGGTTCATCAGGAGTGGACTGAGACATCTGGGGGACTTTTAGTATGTTTGCACGACCCCTGGAGATCTTGGCTTTCCTGTTGAGAGCACCACCTCTTGAAATGCGATGGAAACGGCGGGAAACCTTTCCTGAAGAAGCAGGGAAAGGAACCCTCATTTCAAGCTCACGAGGGGGAAACAGGACTCCTCTTGAGTTGTGCTGACAACCTCGTTGTTCCTCCCTCGTGGAGACGGGAATGTCGGGGAACTTCTTGAGTTGCAGCAAGGGTGAGAACGATGCTTGCGAGGTTCAAGTGGGAAGTCGTGATTTCCCTCATGATGCCACAGTAGAAAAGGGCCTCATCTCACCTGCAGGGGAGAACCTCCTGGTTTTTCTTGAGTTGTGGCAGATCCCTTTCGAGTTAGGATGGGGACGTCAGGGACCCCCTCGTGTGGCCTCAGGAAAGACCAGTCTCCATGCGATTTTCGAGGGGCCCCTCAGGATGCCTCTCCAGTCAGAGTCGGGTCCTAAGTCCTCGTCTGGAATTGCGGCCAGAACCTGAGGTTTCCTCTCCAGTGCTGACATGGATCTTGCGGTTCCTTTGGAGTCTCCACAGTAGAGTCAGAACTCTTCTCNCTAAGTCCTCGTCTGGAATTGCGGCCAGAACCTGAGGTTTCCTCTCCAGTGCTGACATGGATCTTGCGGTTCCTTTGGAGTCTCCACAGTAGAGTCAGAACTCTTCTCGAATGGAGACATAAACGTCCGATTTCCTCCTGAGCTGTAGCAGCAGTGCCAGCCTTCCCGAAGAGTTGACACAGGGATCTTTGGCTTTCCCTCGAGGTGCAACAGGGCTGTGGCACATGCCACCGTGGTGTGATTTGATGCTCGGGGTGAATTTTGAGGCAGTGCAGGCAAATCAGGTTCGTCTGGAGTGGACTGAGACATTTGGGTGTTCCTTGGAATGGTGGCACGACCCCTGGAGTTCCTCTCGACTTTCCTGTTGAGACCATGTCCTCTTGCTGTGCGACAGGAATGCCAGAATCCTTTCCTGAAGAAGCAGGGAAAGGAGCCCTCATCTCGAGTGGAGAAGGGGAAAGGGGCTCCTCTGGAGTTGTGGTGGGGCCCTCAGGAATCCTCTCGAGTGGAGACGGGTATGTCAGGGAATTTCTTGTGTTGCAGCAAGGGTGTGAAGAACCCTTTGATGTTCAGGAGGGAAGGCGTGATTTCTCTTGGGATGCCGCAGTAGAAAACGGCCTCATCTCGCCTGGAGGGGAGAACCTCCTGNCTTGTGTTGCAGCAAGGGTGTGAAGAACCCTTTGATGTTCAGGAGGGAAGGCGTGATTTCTCTTGGGATGCCGCAGTAGAAAACGGCCTCATCTCGCCTGGAGGGGAGAACCTCCTGGTTTTTCTCGAGTTGTGGCAGGTTCCTCTCGAGTTACAACGGGGACCTCAGGACCCGCTCATGTGGCCTCAGGAAAGGCCAGTCTCCATGCAAGTTGTGTTGGGCCTCTCAGGTTTCCTCTACAGTCCATGCACGGTCGTAAGTCTTCACCTGGAGCTGAGATCGGTTCCTGAGGTTTCATCTCCAGTGCTGACATGGATCTTGGGGTTCTTCTGGATTCTCGACTGGGGAGTCAGGCGTCGTTTCGAGTGGAGACCTGGACGTCTGCTTTCCTCCCAGTCTTTAGCAGCAGTGGCAATCCTCCCGTCGAGTTGACACAGGAATCTGTGACTTTCCTTCGAGTGGCCACAGGCCTGTCACACGTGCCACCGTGGTGTGAGTCGATACTCGCCGTGACAGTCGAGGCAGTGCAGGGAAATCAGGTTCATCTAGAGTGTACTGAGACTTTTGGGGGTTTTTTGGTATGGTGGCACGACCCCTTGAGTTCCTCTCGACTTTCCTGTTGAGAGCATCTCCTCTTGAGATGCGACGGGAATGCCAGTAATCCTTTCCCAAAGAAGCAGGGAAAAGAACCCTCATCTCAAGCTTAGGAGGG
>SJYH01008505.1:0-21011 GCA_006408735.1 Sylvicapra grimmia | reverse complement strand
TTCTCCCGGCAATCTTGATTCCAGCTTGTGTTTCTTCCAGTCCAGCGTTTCTCATGATGTACTCTGCATAGAAGTTAAATAAGAAGGGTGACAATATACAGCCTTGACGTACTCCTTTTCCTATTTGGAACCAGTCTGTTGTTCCATGTCTAGTTCTAACTGTTGCTCCCTGACCTGCATACAGATTTCTCAAGAGGCAGGTCAGGTGGTCTGGCATTCCCATCTCTTTCAGAATTTTCCACAGTTTATTGTGATCCACACAGTCAAAGGCTTTGGCATAGCCAATAAAGCAGAAACAGATGTTTTTCTGGAACTCTCTTGCTTTTTCCATGATCCAGCAGATATTGGCAATTTGATCTCTGGTTCCTCTGCCTTTTCTAAAACCAGCTTGAACATCAGGGAGTTCAGGGTTCACGTATTGCTGAAGCCTGGCTTGGAGGATTTTGAGCATTACTTTACTAGCATGTGAGATGAGTGCAATTGTGTGGTAGTTGGAGCATTCTTTTGCATTGCCTTTCTTTGGAATTGGAATGAAAGCTGTTACTTAGTCATTATTTAGAAAATGTGGGGCAAGAGAGCCTGAACATGCCATCTTGGCTAATTTGCTCTCTCTCCACAAATGGTATTTGGAGATGGGGTCTTTGGGAAATAATCAGGGTGATCTGAGATCATGAGGGAGGGACCTGGTCTGATGGAGTTAGTGTTCTTATAGATAGAGTGCTTTCTCTTTTTCTCTTCACTTACATGCACTGAGGAAAGGCTATATGAGGATACAGCAACTCAAGGAAAGAGTTCTCACCAGACACCAATCCTGCTGGCAATTTGAACTTTGACCTCCAATCTTCAGTACTGTGAGAAATAAATTCCTGTTCTTTAAACCACCCAGTTTATGGTATTTTGTTATGGCAGCCCTAGCTGATTAAGATAGCTATCAGATACATGGTCACCCAGAACCTTATGTATTATATGTAATTATTTGGTTAATAGTATCTAATGGTGATTTTTGCCTATCTCCATTACTAGATCATGACCTATATTGGCAATGCTCCCTTTACTACTAGATATACAGTCATCAAGGCCTTTACATCTAATAAGGTTAGAGAATCAATTCCAGAAGTCTGAGAACCAATTCAGAAAACTCATCCTTAAGATTCCACACCTCTATAACCTCTTTCAGTTCAAGAAAGGGAGAGATTTTAAGGAATTGTTTTATACAATTGTAGGAGTCAGAAAGTTTGAGATCTGTATGGCAGGATATCAGGCTAGAAATTCATATAATAGTTGATGTTGTAGTCTAGGGTATAAATTTCATGGAGCAAAGGCCTGGAAAATCAGGCAAGGATTCTATGTTGCAAATTTGAGAATTCCTTCTTCTAGAAACATGTCTTTGCTCTTGAGGCCTTCAACTGAATGGATGAGGCCCATCACATTGGGGAATGTAATCCAGTTTACTTAAAAGCTACTGAGTTAAATGTTAATTACATCTAAAAAATATTTTCACAGCTACATCTAAACTGGTATTTGACTAAATAATTGGCACCATAGCCAAGGGCACACAAAAAATTAACCATCACCTCTACATAAAGATTTGTATACAAATGTTCGTATCAGCTTTATTCATAAGGATTCCAACCTAGAAACAATTCAAAATGCCCATCATCAGATTAACAGACAGACAAATTATAATATGTCCAATCAATGAAACATCACTCCCTAATAAAATGTAAGCAACATGAGTGACTCTCAAAATCATTATGCTGAATGAAAAACCAAACCAGAATACACATTGTATGATTCCATTTAATCAAATTCCAGAAAATTCAATCTATATTACAGAAAAGGAAAAAAAAAAAAAAAAGAGGTGTATGTGCCAGGAAAAGGAGATGGGAGGAGGAATGAATTACAAAGAGAGGTGAGAAAAGTTTGGGGGGTGGGAGTCATGGAAATGGCTTTATTTTGGATGTGGCAATAGTTTCATTGTGTACATATGTCATCATTCGTATGGTAGACACTCCTAAGTAGGCCCCAACAATCCCCACTTCCTGGGAGTCATGCCCTTGTGGAATCCCCTTTGCTTAAGTGTAAGTTTCATTTAGTAACTCGCTTTTTTGTAATCTAGGCATAGTTGACACATAACATATTATTTAGGTGGCGCCTGTGAAGAAAGCTGAGTGCTGAAGAATTAATGCTGTTGAACTATGATGTTGGAGAAGTCCATTCTAAAGGAGATCAGTCCTGGGTGCTGAAACTCCAATACTTCAGCCACCTCATGCGAAGAGTTGACTCATTGGAAAAGACTCTGATTCTGGGAGGGATTGGGGGCAGGAGGAGAAGGGGAAGACAGAGGATGAAATGGCTGGATGGTATCACTGACTTGATGGACGTGAATATTAGTAAACTCTGGGAGTTGGTGATGGACAAAGAGGCCTGGTGGGCTGCAATTCATGGGGTCACAAAGAGTTGGACACAACTGAGAGACTGAACTGACTGAACTGAGTGATAAAGAGTCAGCCTGCCAATGTAGGATATGTAAGAGATGAGGTTTGATCCCTGGGTTGGAAAGACCCCCTGGAGGAGGGCAGGGCAACACACTACAGTATTCTTGCCTGGAGAATCCCCATGGACAGAGGAGCCTGGTGGGCTACAGTCCATAAGGTCTCAAAGATTCAGACATGACTGAAGTGACTTAACACAAATGCACAACTCACTTTTAGTGAATAAAACGTGATAGAAGTGATGCATTGTCACTTCAAGATTAGATTACAAAGAAACAACTATGGCTTCAGCCTGGGACACTTTCTCTCTCTCTCTCTCTCTCTCTCTCTCNAAAAAAAAAAAAAAAGAGGTGTATGTGCCAGGAAAAGGAGATGGGAGGAGGAATGAATTACAAAGAGAGGTGAGAAAAGTTTGGGGGGTGGGAGTCATGGAAATGGCTTTATTTTGGATGTGGCAATAGTTTCATTGTGTACATATGTCATCATTCGTATGGTAGACACTCCTAAGTAGGCCCCAACAATCCCCACTTCCTGGGAGTCATGCCCTTGTGGAATCCCCTTTGCTTAAGTGTAAGTTTCATTTAGTAACTCGCTTTTTTGTAATCTAGGCATAGTTGACACATAACATATTATTTAGGTGGCGCCTGTGAAGAAAGCTGAGTGCTGAAGAATTAATGCTGTTGAACTATGATGTTGGAGAAGTCCATTCTAAAGGAGATCAGTCCTGGGTGCTGAAACTCCAATACTTCAGCCACCTCATGCGAAGAGTTGACTCATTGGAAAAGACTCTGATTCTGGGAGGGATTGGGGGCAGGAGGAGAAGGGGAAGACAGAGGATGAAATGGCTGGATGGTATCACTGACTTGATGGACGTGAATATTAGTAAACTCTGGGAGTTGGTGATGGACAAAGAGGCCTGGTGGGCTGCAATTCATGGGGTCACAAAGAGTTGGACACAACTGAGAGACTGAACTGACTGAACTGAGTGATAAAGAGTCAGCCTGCCAATGTAGGATATGTAAGAGATGAGGTTTGATCCCTGGGTTGGAAAGACCCCCTGGAGGAGGGCAGGGCAACACACTACAGTATTCTTGCCTGGAGAATCCCCATGGACAGAGGAGCCTGGTGGGCTACAGTCCATAAGGTCTCAAAGATTCAGACATGACTGAAGTGACTTAACACAAATGCACAACTCACTTTTAGTGAATAAAACGTGATAGAAGTGATGCATTGTCACTTCAAGATTAGATTACAAAGAAACAACTATGGCTTCAGCCTGGGACACTTTCTCTCTCTCTCTCTCTCTCTCTGTCTGTCTGTCTGTCTGTCTCTCTCTCTCTTTCTTTTTCTCTCTCTCAAGATGTATATATATTTTGCTCTAAGGGGAACAAGCTGCCCTGAAGAGGTTCACAATAGCAAGGGTTGATATATCCAGCCAACAACCCACATGAGTGAACTTGGAAATAGATCTCTGAAGCCTGCCAATAGTCATGGGAGTGAGTTTCAAAGAAGATTCACACTTTGTTCCACACTGAGATGACTAACTCTGGCCAACACTTTCATTTCAGTCAGAGTACTCATCTCAGCAGTTTCCAGATTCCCAGTCCACAAAAATGAGGGAATAAGGAATTTTTGTTGTTTTAAATCACTGTTTTAAGGTAATTTATCATAAAGTAATAGATAACTCATACACTTATCAGATTGTACCTTTTAAACATACGTGCAGTTATTAAACTGCCTATCAGTTAAATCTCAATAAAGCTGAAAAGAAAGAAAAAAGATAAAGGAAGGAGTAAAGAGGAAGAAAAAGGGAACAATAAGGGGAAAGTGAGGGAGGGAGAGAGGAAAGCAGTGAGGGAGAGGGAGAGGAAAATAGAGAGAGATAGGCAAAGGAAGAGAGAGAGATATGCAGGGAGGGGGACAGAGAGGATGGAATAAAGAAACTATGAGGCCAGAACAATCATACATGGTCAGAATAAGGAATGGAAAGGAAGAACATGATATGGATGCTTAATGTTCTTGATAAATATTTCAATGACTCATTTATTGGAAGGAAAAATAGAAGTTTATCTATTTGGAATACTCAAATCCTACAAAGGAGTAATTTAGAGCAAGAGTTAAGTGTAATGTCTTAGAAACAGCACTAGGAAACTAAGAAAATGGTTGCTCCCACTTCCTGATTCATTACACTTTGAAATTAGGGACAGGAGAAGACTCTATCAAGAAGACTTCTTACAGAAATGAAAGGTAGACACCACTTATGAAATGAACTTAGAGTGCTGTGCAAAGCATCGAAGTGTCAAGGAGCATGGATTTTAAGGGGCACAGGGGAAATGGTATGGTGGAAGAATATCAGTAGAAAGATATAATTAGGGGAAGATTTAGACAGCAATATTTGAGTTTGATTACAAGAAGGTCTTCCCTGGTGGCTCAGATGGTAAAGAATCCACCGACAATATGGGAGATGTGGGTTTGATCTCTGGGTTGGGAAGATCCCCTGGAGGAAGGGAATGGCTATGCACTACAGTATTTTTGCCTGGAGAATTCCATGGACAGAAGAGCCTGGCAGGCTACAGTCCATGGGTTCACAAGGAGTCGGACATGACTGAGCGACTTTCACTTTGCTTCCCTGGTAGCTCAGACAGTAAAGAATCAGCCTGCAATGCAGGAGACCTGGGCTTGATTCCTGGGTTGGGAAGATTCCCTGGAGGAGGGGATGGCAACCCCCTCCAGTATTCTTGCCTGGAGGATCCCCATGGGCAGAGGAGCCTGGTGGATGACAGTCCATGGGTTGATAAAGGGTTGGACATGACTGAGCGAGTAAGCACACAGCACGCACACAAGAAAGACTGTTGCCTGAAAGACTATTGCTTGAATCTGAAACAAAGACAAGAAGTGAGAGGGTGAAATATCCAAATTGAACAACATGCAAAGCTGTTGCAATTAGAGTGGAGGAGACTTAACAGTAGGAATTAAGAGAGACACATATTCCTCTAAAATAGAAGTAGATTCCTGATTGTATACACAAAGTCAACTTATATTCAAAGACATTTGTAATCCTTGGAAAGGAACTGAAGACAAATTGGAATTCAGAAACTGGAAACTGATCATTTAATCTTCTACATGAGATTACTCATGTCTATTCCATGGTACAGCAGATATTTTGATTGTACAGTCAACACCTGTTGTCCCCTCCTTCCTTTAAAACAGAACAGCTATTTTACTCACATTTCCAGCCCTGGGAAAGGTATTCTTATCCCCAGACCACAGGTAAATCCTGGTTAGCCCAAACCAACTGTAGTTATCCCACTATTTCACCAATGGCAGGTTTATAGACAGGTATGTAACCCAGTTTGGAATAATGAAACAGACTTAAAAGGAATCGAGAGAGAAGGAGTTTTTTAAAGTTTTCAACAAACACACAGGAAAGCAACATTGCCTCATCTGTTCAACTTGCTCTGTCTGTTGTGTTGACTAGAAAGGGATATCTTAAAACCCTGGTGGGGAGAAGCCTAAGGTCCCAACTAACTCAGACCTAACACAATGGAAAGCTAGAAAACAAAGTGAATGCTTGATGACATGTTGGACCAGTGAATTAACCAAACCTGGAAGTACTTATCACCCAACATTTGGTCATTGAGTTGATTTGCAGCTACATATAGCCAAATCGATTTACTCAGGATATTAACTGCATGGCATATTAAAGTGTGACATGAAAAAAGAGTCCCACCACAGGCTACCATAGCAAATACCACATATTGGGTGATTTAAAACAGAAATTTATTTTCTCACAGTTCTGGAGGCTAGAAATCTGAGTAAGATGTTTTCTTTCAAGGTCTCTCTGCTTGGCCTGTAGATGTCATCTCCTTCTAGTGTGTCCGTCCACGTGGTCTTCCCTCTATGTGCATACGTGTCTGTGCCGGTTTCTTCTTCTTACCAAGACATCTGTCATATTGGATTAGAGCCCACCCATATGATTGCCATTTGCCTTAATTGCCTCTTTAAAGGCCCTGTGTCCAAATAGAGTCAATTTATGAGATATTGGGGATTAGGACTTCAACATATGCATCTTGAAGGGACCCAAATTAGCCCATAACACTTAGTAATTGGCACTGTGCTAAATTCTGGGCATGAAAATTTAATAAGAATGGTCTCTTTTCTCATAGCACTTTCATTTTAGTAGGAAAATAGCAATTAAACATGATTCTTTAATTACAGGCACAACTTGGAGAATAAAAAGTATGACAGCATAGAGTTAGGACAATAAATCTAGTGCAAATGGAAGTAATTTTGCCTCCCAGGGGACATGTGACAACATCTGAAGACATGTTTTACTGTTGCAACTTGGGAGAATTACCAGCAGATGCTGCTGAACACTCTACAATGCACAAGGCAGCTCTCCCCCAACAATTATCTTTTCCACAATATCATAGTGACACTGTTGGGAAACCCTGACCCCATCTACAGGATCATGGAAATGTCCTTTAAGCTGACCTCTGAAAAATTTATACTAATTTACTGAAAGAGCAGAGTAGAAATGGAATCCTAGGCAGAGATAACAGCAGATATGAATGACTTGAGTTAGCAAGAAAAATGGCACATGTGAGAACTGAAGAAAGGCCAATTATAAAACACTACAGGGAGGTGAGATAAAATAGGAGGAGGTACAGCAGGAGCAGGAGGCAGCTCATGCAACCCTGGGCCATATATGGGACTCTGGTATTTATTTTTAACTTGATTGAAGAATGATGGTGAAGCAAGTAGTATAAAGGATCAAGGAGAAGGTAAACCTACACTCCTTTAGTGATTTAGTGATATTATGTGTGGTAAATCTTAAGAAGGTGATAAAAAAAAGGGGGGGGGGAGGATTCATTTGTGATCAGTTATATTATTAATAGTTATACAAAAGAGAAAAAGAGCACTCATGAAAAATTGAATGTAGGAAAAGAATTGGAATGTAAGACATACTACCTAGGTAGGAAATTTTGTTTTGTGCTTGGAAAATCTAACAATTCTGTAGATCTAAAAAAGGTGCAAAGAAGGAATAGTAAGGGTGAAACAGAATCAGGAATGACTTTGGTGTCTAGAATTTACACTGTAGGACAATGATTTTCAAGCTTTAGTTTGAGTAAAATCAACTCTGAAGAGCTTTTAAAAGTATAAATTCCTAAACATAGGCTCAACCTCCAGTTTTCTAATCAGGGTCAAGCAATTTTCACTTCTAAAAGAAATTCTAGGTGATTTTAATGAAGGGATGAGGGGGTTTCCTTGAAAGGTAGAATTGGCAGAGCTGAAGTAACTGATTGAATGTAGTCATGGGTGACTTCCAGGCTTCCAAGTTGGGTTACTGGGTAATGGTGGTACCATTAATTAGAATGGAAACCCAAGACAGGGAGCAGCTTTGGAGGGAAGGTGAAAAGTGGTAAGGTGAGAGTGCCATAGTCTACCAATATTTTCCATAGTACAGTAGATGGTTAGAGATGGAGGTTAGTGCTAAGAACATAAGCCTAGACAGAAATCAAATTGGGATCAGTTGTATATGGCTTATTATACAAACCTTGAGAATGGTAAGATTGCTTATAAACAATATTTAGAATGAGAAAAAATGAGGACAGAAGAATGCATCAACAATTAGACACCGAGAACATGTAAAGTCATAGAACAAAGGAAAGGGATAGTCAAGTAGTTGATGAAAGAAAAGAAAAAAGGCTAAGAAACTAGGGAAGGAGGAATTTTTGTGACTTTCATTTCCAATATGTTGGTAATATAAGGGGAACAGGAAGCAACCTATGAAACACTATAATTATAATTTTGCAAATTTTCACATATATTTAATTATAAATAAAAGTTACACTTATAAAATGCTTACCACATGCTGGGTACAGTCCAAGTATATATCTATGACATAAGTACTACTAACATTCCTGTTTTATTAAGTAGGAAACTAAGGCACACTGAGGTTAAGTAACTTGCCCAACATCCTACATTAGTACCATGCAGTCTTGCTCCAAAGTTCACACCCTTAAACTTTGTGATATAAATCCTTTATTCTTCAGTTAAAAAACTTACCATACAAGGTCATATGTTTTCCTCCATAGTAGTACATGCACAATACCTAATTCTAAGTGCACAGTGGATACTTATTGAATTGAATTCTCTGTATAGCTAAAACCATGAAACAAAAGGAAGTCTCTCTTCAAAGAACAGAGGAAATGATCATTACTGATTCCACCCATAGATGTTTCTGATTAAGAAAAGTTAAGGCAAAAATAAAAAGAAAGGAAAGGATGGAAAAAATAAAAGGAAGGTATGGCAAGAGGGATAAGAGGAAGATGGAAAAAGAAGGGAAAATGATCCGTCAAAACGAATACACATTTTAAGCCATGGCTCCTTAGATTCTGAGACGTTTTCTTGAGTTAGCCTTTAATTCATTTTGGAACATTATAAAATTCATCCTACCTCTCAGGACCCCTAGGGTTTCCCTGGTCGCTCAGAGGTTAAAGTGTCTGCCTGCAATGCGGGAGACCTGGGTTCAATCCCTGGATCAGGAAGATCCCCTGGAGAAGGAAGTGGCAACCCACTCCAGTATTCTTGCCTGGAGAATCCCATGGACGGAGGAGCCTTGTGGGCTACAGTCCTCAGGGTCGCAAAGAGTCGGACACGACTGAGCGACTTCACTTTTCTCAGGACCCCTATTCTTGTTTTGCACCAAATGGGGATCAGATATTTGTATTCCTAAAATAATTAGAGCTCTTTGGGGTAAAATTATTATCAAACCACAAAAGAACATTTGATTGGTGTACTTGTGAGCTGTTACCAAAGGAATAATCAAAAATTTGAAGCTGTGAATTTTCCATGTGGAAAGGAGCAATACATTTATATGAAAAACCTCTCAGTCAGTAAACAATTCTAGACAAGCTAAAGATTCCTCAGTTTCCATGTGAAATAGTATTCATTAATGAAGATGTTCTTCAATCATAAGTAAAAAGTTAAAATTGCCTTACTATCCTAATATCACTACTTATAAATTATTATTTTAAAGATCTAAGACTTTAGCATTTGTCTTCATGGTTCTACAAGGTCAGCCTGGCACTAAACACATAAATATGAAAATAAGTGTCAGCTGACTCATCAGATATTAGAATATCTTGGGAGCATTCAATGACTGTTCTATTACAAAAACTATAGAAGGAAAATAGGTTCCTTAGTGATTCTGATGATGGTCTGACCTGGTTAAAGCAAGTGTTGTGTAGAGGTGTAGAGGAACCTGTGGAGTACCAAAGGTAGTTTTTTTGTTTTTTGTTTTTTGTTTTTTTTTTTATGGCTGCCCAACATCCTGGAAGGTGGTTTTGCTTTCTCTTCCTAGAGGAATTAAAGAAGAGATCTTATGTCTCCCTTGAAAGTCAAATTCATTTCTTATTAACCTTGATTTTATTTGGCTGAACATACTCACTCTTATTTATGTTTGTCTCTGTGCTCACTGATAAATACATAGTGTGTACTCTCTTCCTAGTGTCACTCCCTGAATGAGCTCCCACAGACTCACCAATTTTAACGCCATCCTCTTGCTCACCTTCAGACTGCAATCCTGATCTCTATCTCTTGCTTTTGAATTGTATTCATGCTATTTGATATTTCTTCTTGGGTACCACTATCTCAAACTGAATATCTTCAAAAGAGTGCTCCTGCTTCCCTCCTATAGGATATGCTCCTTTTTAACCTCAGCATTACAGCACCAGTTGTCAGTTCATCTAAAAATTAGGCATAATAGTTAATTCTCTCTTTTGCTTATACTCACACCAAATTCATTAGCAAGTTCTATCAACTTCATTTTAAAATACATTCCAGGGAAGATCGAATTAGGATGGCAAAGTAGAAGGATGTATCCTCATCTCTCCCAGTGAGAGCACCAAAACCACAACTAGCTGTCGAACAACCAGCTGGAAGACTCTGGAACACACTAAAAAAGATACCCCAAGTCTGAAGACAAAGAAGCAGCCACAATGAGATGGTAGAAGAGGCATAATCACGATAAAATGAAATCCCGTACTGGATGAGTGACCTACAAACTGGAGAAGAATAATACCAATATCTCTTTCCAGTCTTCTTTCTTTGAAGATCTCACCCAGATTCATGGTTTTATATAGAATGTGGTGGTGGTTTAGTCACTAAGTCATCTCCAAATCACCCTATACACTGTAGCCTGCCATCACCCTATAGACTGTATCCTGTCAGGCTCCTCTGTCATGGAATTCTCCAGACACGAATACTGGAGTGGGCTTCCATTTCCTTCTTCAGGGGATCTCCCCAACCCAGGGATCCAACCCATGTCTCCTGCTTTTAAGGCAATTTCTTTACCACATATATCATGCATATACTAATAATTCCCTAATTTATATCCCTGAACTCCAGATTCACAAATCCAAGCACCTTCTCAATAACCTTAAATAACATCTAAATGTCTAAAAGCTATTTAAAACTTAAAATGTCCAAATTTGAGCTCTTGATCTTCCTTCTCAAGCTTTAATCTCTAAAGTCTTCCCCATTTCAACTCCATTTTTCCAGGAGCGTAGGCTGAAATCTTTCTTTCTCTCATACTGCACATCCAATCTGTCAGCACACTATGCAGCTACCACCTGAGTACAAACTATTAGGTTTCCTGTTTCTCTACAAATTACCTGTGTAGATTACTGCAGTAGCCACATAACAGGTCTCCTTACCCTTATCTTTGCCACATTACAGGTTTTTCTCAATGCAGCAGCCAGAGTGACCCTGTTAAAACATAACTGATCCCATCAAAACCCTCCAATAGCATCCCATTTCAGTATAGGGAAAAACCACAATCCTTAGAATAGTCTACAGGGATTTAAGTGACATGACTCTTTCTACCACTCTGATTTCATATCTTTCTATGTCCTCAGTCTGCATTGTTCACTTCATTCCAACATACTGGTCTCCTCATTATTGTTGAAACAAGCCAGGCAGAAGCCTTGCACTTGCAATTCCTTTTCCCCAATGATTAACACAGCTTATCTCTTTTATCTTCTTCAGGAATTTTTTAAATGCCACTATTTAAAATGATAACCTCTCTTTTTCTACAATACTTTCTATTCCTCTTTACTGCACTATTTTCCTCTGTACCACTTATCAATATTATTCATTTATGAATTCACTTCTCTGGAAATTCTTTAACTTCTTTAATCCATGAAGTATGCATGCCTGTGTGTGTGTGATAAGGGAACAGACCATATTGGACCCAGTCCTCTAATCTGAATGCAAACAGAATAGAGTGGAAGATTTCCTCCTGGATGTCTCATGATTCCCCCGTCAATGGTATAATTAAAACCTGAGTCTAAGTGATACTTCATAATAATCATTTTTACCCCTATTTTTGCAGATAGAGTGTCTCAGAAAGACTTTAAATGACTGCCTAAGGTCACTCAACCAGTAACAACCTGAAACATAATCTAAATCCAGGACTTTTTGACCCCAAAGTTCATGCACAAAATTACTTTTCTAGGCCACATTGTCCTAAAGCTGTGCTAATTATGTAATAAGTAACTTTCATGAAAAGAATTTACTTTCTTTTGCAATATGCTATCTGCTTAATAGTTATTTTTCCTATGAATGTTATAATACAAGCTATGACTTCTTTGTCCTTTTTCCATAATACGTTAATTCTTTGTAATTATAAACTGCAAATTCCATTCATTCTAAACAGAACACCTGCTTACACCTTCAGTACCACAAATATTTATTTTAACAACCTGCTTTATTCTTTCTACTTTGCTCACTATACTCATAATTGCCATAATTGAGGCTGAGATTCATTTTTCACAGTCAACCTAGGCCAAACAACAAACATAGACTTGCACTTTGTGAAAATGAAATGTGATTCACACTGCCAGAAATTTCTTCAGGCTTTATTTAGGAAACAGCTAAAGATATCTAATGATATGTCCCCAAAATATTCCAATCCACTCACCTCCCTTCACTTACTCCTAGACTGATGACTTTGATTTCAGCTTCTCTGCAAGGAGGCAGCAATAGACAGCCTTGCCAATACCTTCTATGAGATGCACTGCAGACCTCTGGGATAAAGACCAGAGCTAGTTCTGCCTTCTGAGCAAATCTTTTCATTCCCCTTCTTCACATTTGGCACCTGTTCCTGGTCAGCTGGCTAAAACTGAGATACTCCTGAGTACAACTGGCCAAATACCTTCCACTTTATGGAAAAGAAAACTTTTGAATTAATGGGAATTCCCGGGGTTCAGAGTAGATAATAGTCACTTTGTAGGTACTTCATTGTCCATCTCAGTAAGTTCGTATATGCTGAGTCTTGAGAGAAAAATCAGTGTCTAAATTCTTCATTCAATCAACTCAAGAAGCCTGAAAGTTTCCTACTAGCTTCCGTTCTTTGATTTTAGCATTAGGCCTTTCCTGCATTTATTTTAAATATAAATATTTCTGAAAGAAGTAAAATATTGTTAGTATCACTTTACTGCTGACTAGTTTATCAGATGTTTTCATAGAACAGAAGGCATAGAAGCAGTATTAGATTTATGACTTAAAAAAAGGTGGAAGTGCTGGCCCAGAAAAGGGAAATCAGTAATGCATAGCATAAACCTGGCACTTTTCCAAGGCCCCATAAGTGGTTGATGGAAGAAAAAAGGAAGGAACAAGGAGCAAAAGAAAATTATGTAATATTTTCATACAAATACAATAAACACGAAGTTTTTTTTTCTTAAGTCTTCTAAGAGTTAAGTTTCAACAAGGTTCAACATTACTTTTATAACCCACATTCAATATTTATATTCTCTAAAAAATAATTTTAATCCAAAGTTTCTATTCAAGATTTTCTTCATCATTTCCTTACCAATTATTCTCACTTAAATATTATTGCTCACTCTCCAGAACTACCCCACCCTCCCATTTCAGATACCTAATATCTGAAAAGTAAGAATCAGTCACTAGTGTTCATCCTTCCTAGGACTAAACTACTCTACAGAATTTCCTAGATCTAGGATTAATCTGTGTGCTTTGTACTTCTCCACTCTGCAAAGGGTACAGTAATACCTTCAATTCTAAGAAATACTCAGATTCCCTGACATAAAGGAAATTAACTCAAACAGCTCTGCTAAAATCACGCAAGCCTGATTATCCCCTACAGAACATTGGAAAATACTTCAACCATCTTAACCTCTATTTGCCTAGTCC
This sequence comes from Sylvicapra grimmia, assembly GCA_006408735.1. Classification (NCBI taxonomy): domain Eukaryota; kingdom Metazoa; phylum Chordata; class Mammalia; order Artiodactyla; family Bovidae; genus Sylvicapra; species Sylvicapra grimmia. The sequence goes on along the minus strand of SJYH01008505.1, from coordinate 7,299 downwards.
CTATCAGCAGTTTACTCTCACTGAAATTATCTAAGGATTTGCAAGCAGTTGGTTGCAAGGAGAAAAAAGCCTATAAAAATACCCACATTGTTTTTTCTACTTCCTTCTTCCAAGTACACTGGAAAGGACAGGATTTCACACAGGAAACACTTAATGATAATATTTTGAGGAAACTTGCTGACTTTGTAAGACACAACTGGCCAAAATTCAGATCAGAAATACCCAGGGAAGTAAAAAGCTCCTAGAATTATGGATATGAGGTTTCTGCAGGCAAAGAAGCCCTCTGTAAAGGACAAAGGATAATATGCTTACAAATGAAAAGAGAGAAATATTAGCAAGGCTGCTAACAGCCCAGAGTGTGGTAAACAGGTATGCCAAAAAGTAACTAAAGTGTGACTTTGCAATGAGGGAAAGAGAAAAAGGCCTTTGACTTAATGAATACAGGGAAAGAGAAGAAGGAAAATGAGAAAGGGAAGGGAAAGGAGAAGATGAAGGCAAGGAAAGAAAATAATTACCCAGGAACAGATTCAGCAAAATAAGATCCGTGCTGTAGGATTGAATGGATAATTCTCTGAGATGCCAATGGAGAGAATTCTGTAAGAAAATCCTTTACTAAAGAACATTTGAGAGTGTTCTTGCTATGTGCATGCACCCTAAGTCGCTTCAGTTCTGTCAACTCTTTACTACCCTATGGACTGTAGCCCACCAGGCTCCTCTGTCCATGGGGATTCTTCAGGCAGAAATACTGGAGTGGGTTGCCATGCCCTCCTCCAGGGGATCTTTTCAACCCAGGAATTGTACCCATGTCTCTTATGTCTCCTGCATTGGCAAGCAGATTCTTTACCACCAGCACCACCTGGGAAGACCCTGGTTTTTGCTATAGTCATTAACTTTATTGATAATTATAAACTACTGAGCCCATGAAGTAAAATTATCACTTCATTTCCTAAAAACGTAAGTACTACCAAAGATGCTAATTTATTTCCTCCTAAAGCACTATAAATCAAATAAAAACCACAATGAGGTACCATNACCCTATGGACTGTAGCCCACCAGGCTCCTCTGTCCATGGGGATTCTTCAGGCAGAAATACTGGAGTGGGTTGCCATGCCCTCCTCCAGGGGATCTTTTCAACCCAGGAATTGTACCCATGTCTCTTATGTCTCCTGCATTGGCAAGCAGATTCTTTACCACCAGCACCACCTGGGAAGACCCTGGTTTTTGCTATAGTCATTAACTTTATTGATAATTATAAACTACTGAGCCCATGAAGTAAAATTATCACTTCATTTCCTAAAAACGTAAGTACTACCAAAGATGCTAATTTATTTCCTCCTAAAGCACTATAAATCAAATAAAAACCACAATGAGGTACCATTTCACACCAGTCAGAATGGCTGCAATCCAAACATCTACAAGCAATAAATGCTGGAGAGGGGGTAGAGAAAAGGGAACCCTCTTACACTGTTGGTGAGAATGCAAACTAGTACAGCCACTATGGAGAACAGTGTGGAGATTCCTTTAAAAACTGGAAATAGAACTGCCTTATGACCCAGCAATCCCACTGCTGGGCATACACACCAAGGAAACCAGAATTGAAAGAGACACATGTACCCCAATGTTCATTGCAGCACTGTTTACAGTAGCCAGGACATGGAAGCAACCTAGATGTCCATCATCAGATGAATGGATAAGAAAGCTGTGGTACATATACACAATGGAGTATTATTCAGCCATTAAAAAGAATACATTTGAATCAGTTCTAATGAGGTGGATGAAACTGGAGCCGATTATACAGAGTGAAGTAAACCAGAAAGAAAAACACCAACACAGTATACTAACACACATATATGGAATTTAGAAAGATGGTAACGATAACCCTGTATGCAAGACAGCAAAAGAGACACAGACGTATAGAACAGTTTTTGGACTCTGTGAGAGAGGGAGAGGGTGGAATGATTTGGGAGAATGGCATTGAAACATGTATATCATATAAGAAACAAATTGCCAGTCTATGTTCAATACAGGATACAGGATGCTTGGGGCTGGTGCACGGGGATGATCCAGAGAGATGGTATGGGGAGGGAGGTGGAAGGGGTTTCAGGATTGGGGACACGTGTACACCCATGGCAGATTCATATTGATGTATGGCAAAACCAATACAGTACTGTAAAGTAAAATAAAAAATAATAATAGAAATAATAAAGCACTATAAAGATAAATGTGTTTTGTCTTATTAAATTCACTGGGGAACAAGCTCCAATGCTAATATTTGAATATATGGAAGGACATGTTAGATGTTTAGAATGTTAAGCAATCAAAGTCAAAAGATATTTTAAATGTTCTTATGAGTTAAGAAACTAAAGCTAAATGACACCCAAAGTCATATCCAGCTAGACAGAACTGGATATTAAACTTTCATCCAGTTTAATATCCAGTTCCCGTGAGCTGTGATAAAGAGCCATTTCCAAGAGTGTTTAGAAAAGGAAAAGCCCATTATCTTCTCAGCCACAAATGCATATGATGCCAGGAACTGGACTAGGGACTAGGGATATTAAGGTGACTCCCCCACGGAGTTCATGAGCTGAGGGAGAGAATGAGACAAACACTTATAAACAACTAAAATCTATGAAGACACATATAGGATAATATCAGAGTATACAGCTGGGGCACCATTCTGGAGTTCTGAGGGACAATTATAAGGGAATGGGCAGGCCAAAGACAAATAGGCACATTAGAAATGCAGTCTATAAAGATCAAAGTTTTGCTAACAACTAAACAAAAATGATTTTGCCTCCCCAGCTTCTGAGAAGATGAACAGAAAATGGGGGAATGCCTTTGGTTTGGAATGTCCCTGTCTGGGCCCAGCAGATCTGTGATCCAGAATTTTAAACTGGCACAGAGCCCAGGCTTACAGCTGACAGGTGTGTGTCCAGAAGGGCAAAAGGAAAGCCTGTTCTGCAGGACATTTCATGTGTTTCACTCCTAAATCCCTTTCCCTGAGGTAGATTTTGGCTGTAAAAACACTTCTGCTAATTCCTTGCCAGAAGAATTCATTATACTCATAAGTCCTGGTCATAGAACCAGGAAGTGATCTCAGAAGCTTCTGAAAATTGGACATTCTATAAAGCCCTCTTTGAATTGGAGAATTTCACCTTTAATAATTTCAGAAGTAAGCTTTTGGGTTTTGCTAAGTGGCTGGTCTTGGGCATACTCTCTTCAGTACTATAGGCACTGGAGAAGATGGGCCTAAATAATGAAGAAATGATCCTTTATTCTTCTGAAGATGTGTCAAGAGCCTTGAATATATAACATGATAGAGGAACCAGAACAGAAATTAACACAGAGCATGAAGCTTCTGAGCTTCCTTTAGTTTAGTGTATAGGACAAGGAACACTTTTCTCCCTGGAGCTGCAGAGTTTGAGATCATTTGAGCATACACTGCTTAATAGGGACTAGAGTGATCATTAGAGCTAGGAGGAAGTAACAATGCAGGAATGTGATCTAGGAAATAATAGAACTAGTATTTCCTATATAAAGAGTAGGAAGGAGAGAATATTTTCCATATAGTTTTTTAGGTATATACTAATGATACATATGTGGTAATTCTTGCTAATAGACAGCCCTCCCCTCAATAGCAATGTGATGTCCATCATCTGAGGAAAGCAGAACTCAGAACCAAAGGAGAAATGTTCATTTTTACACTTACAAAACAAGCTCTAAAAGTCCAATTTGGAGACAAGGCTTTCACTTTGGAGAGCTAAGCTATGTTCCAAAAGGAAAGAATTTGTGTAATACAAGGAGCCAAGGTAAAGAACCAGAACATATATAAAAGTTAATCAGTGCACATGGAAGGGTGCTGGGTAATGTAAAATTGCATTTTGCCACCCCATGGGAGGAGAAGAAGCCCTTCTTGGATCAGGTAAAGATGCTGTAGAACAGCTAGAAAGGATTAAAACAGTAGTACAGGGTCTTCTCCCTTCTTCCAATTTTGGATTAATTTCCAAAGGATGATAGAGACACCAAGATAATGTTTATGATTCTGATGCCTGAAACTCTGTGAGAAGACTACTCTGACGACTTCACCAAGCAGAGGGTAAGCTCAGAAAGGGGAGAACAGAGGAACTAGGTAAACCCTTGATAGTTCCTCTGTTTGAACAAGCTCCCTACAGTGTATATGGTCGTAATATCTATTCTACCTGTGCTTCCTCTGCTCTGCTCTTAAGTGTTGGTTGTTGAAAGGGACACTTGTTCAGGCCTCATGTTTCCTTTTGAGGGAATTTCACCTAGAGGGACACTTCTGGTTTATCTTCAGCCCCTCTCATAACTCCTGAAAGCAAGAAGCACAACTTATTTTATTGCTGAGCTTGGGAGAGGGACAAAGCTCTGTGACCTCTGACCTGTCTATCCAGAGAGTCTGCCTCTGGGTCAGATTAGACAACTATGTGGGTAGAAGGTGAAGGATTTATATGTAGATGCAAATGTCCTTCTGGACTTGGGAGCCAGAAGCAGGCCCATCATTATCACATGCTATCACAATGACTTTTTTCTTACATTGGGTCTATGAAAACTTGAAATTGTACTTTCTTAAGGAATCTTCACATTCAGAAACAACCTGTGTTTGTAAATAAACATGTGATTGAGTACTATTGCTTGTGCATGAAAGCTATTACATTTGGATTATATTGACTAATGGATGCACGTTCAATGATATTATATTTTAATGACAAATGAAATGGTATAAAATAAAAGCTAAGTACTCTATTGTGCTTTCTTGGGAACACAGAGTCTTAGCAACCACATGAAACAAGTAAGTAAGCAATTTTTAATTCTCATTTTCTTACCACAGCCATCAGTACTTTTACTAGCATTGTAAAAGTTAAATTGCATACTGCTGCTAAATTTCTATATAGTCAGAAGCATCTACTATCTTTGAATTAAAACCTGGCAGATGAAAGAAATTACAAAGGTTTCAAAATTTACAGATATTTGTATCAAAGATTTTCAAAGACATGGGATGCTGTAAATTGTAAATACCTGCAAAACTGTTTTTGATTAGTCTGAGAGACCAGAGCCTACTATATTTCAATTTGTCTGTCAATGAAAGATTAATGTGCTACATACCATCTTGAAATTTCCAAGTGAGTCTAGCTGAGGAAACTGCAGACATATGGTCCAGGTACAATACCCTAAAAAGCAGCACACACTGCATCTCTAGGAAGGAAATCATTACTTCACTGAGTATAATTTCGAACTGTGTTTTCAATAAGTCAAAGATTTCATCTTATTTAGTTAAAACATGTTGTGTTTCAACTGTGTGTGTGTGGCACACAGTTCAGAGCAAACATATCTTATTCTTCCCTTGAAGCCTGTAATTTAAGCATCAAGGATCTTCAAAACAGATATTTCACATAAGGAATAAAACATCTGATTGATTTCCCAATTTCTGACAGCAGGAACATCCAAGAAGCCTAGTTCATGAGATGGTGTTTTCATTGGCATCCCCAGCTGACAATGATAATAAAGAGATTCAGAGATCTTCCAAATGTGGTTCAAAGGTTCTTGATTCACAGCATCCTCTCATATCACTGCAGACATCATGTGAAAAGTATATATAATCTGCCCCATTATAGAACTAGGGGTTCAGTTCAGTTCAGTCGCTCAGTCGTGTCCGACTCTTTGCGACCCCATGAATCGCAGCACGCCAGGCCTCTCTGTTCATTATCATCTCTCGGAGTTCACTCAGACTCACATCCATCGAGTCAGTGATGCCATCCAGCCATCTCATCCTCGGTCGTCNCACCATCAGCAGTGATTTTGGAGCCTAAAAAAATAAAGTCTGGCACTGTTTCCACTGTTTCCCCATCTATTTCCCATGAAGTGATGGGACCAGATGCCATGATCTTCGTTTTCTGAATGTTGAGCTTTAAGCCAACTTTTTCGCTCTCCTCTTTCACTTTCATCAAGAGGCTTTTTAGCTCCTCTTCACTTTCTGCCATAAGGGTGGTGTCATCTGCATATCTGAGGTTATTGATATTTCTAGGGGTTAGGAATGTTATTTAATTATTTAAGGCAAAGATAGCACACAAAGCTCAACCTTTTGAAATCTAAGTCTCAGTTCACATTCTTAAATTGATTATACAAAGTACAGTGAAAATATGGGTTATACAGCTAATTTGATCTTTGTAGACAACAAATTAGATTTGTTTACTTAAATGTCTTAATACCATCCAGGTAAAATTGAGTGTTAAATGTTAGGTCTGCACAGATGAATACACTATACTTGGACTTTAATAATAAAAACCTAAATTATAAGAAATTGAATGACTTGAGATCTCAAACTGTTAACTGTAATACTCCAGTTAGCTTGCTCTTCATGTTGAAATCTTAGGATGAACAACTTTTATTAACTTTGTTTTTTTCTTTATATTTTGAATCTCATAGTGTCAACAATATACAAATCACAGCTTGGAGCTGAATATCTATAGTTAGATTCTTGCTGCAGTTTATGCTGACCACAAACCCCCTCCTGTTTCCATCTCACGCCACCATGCTCTTCTATTAGTTATTCTCCTCCTGTGCTATCTCTGAATATTATTCAAGAGATTTCTGAACCAAATTGCCTGGATTCAAATCCTAGATTGGAAGCCTACATGTGTCTCCGTTTCCTTACATGCACCTCATGCTTGTTGCAAGGATTAAATACATCAATGACTATAGCCCATAGAGGCCAAGATAACAGAGTAGGAAGAACTTGAACTCACCTGCATTACAGCTACTTGTAGAGCAACTACCAATGAGAAAGAAATAAAGATTATCAGAAGAGATTTTCCACTTCTAAAGACAGCAAGAAGGAACCTCGACAAGAAAGGGAAAAGAGGCAGACACACAGTATATTCAAATCCACAACCCAGGTAGACACCCACAAATGACAAGTATGGGGCAGAAATCTTTAATTGATATACATATTTTAAAAAGAAAGTAATACAAACATAACAGTAAAGACAATGATCAAATCACAAGGGAAGAGAACAAAAGAGGAAGTAAGAAGAAAAACAGAGCTATAAAACAATCAGAAAACAATCATCAAAATGGCAATAAGTACACACCAATAAATAATTAAGTGGTAATAGACTGAAACACTCAATCAAAAGAGAGTAGCTTAATGATTTTTATTTCTTTTTTATTAAAGTATAGTTGATTTATAATGTTATTTTCTGCTGTACAGCAAAGTGAGTCACTTATACATATGCATAACTCTTTTTTTTTTTGGATTCTATTTCCATATAGGTCATTGCA
>SJYH01008500.1:0-17835 GCA_006408735.1 Sylvicapra grimmia | reverse complement strand
GTGATGAGTGTCCTCACCTGCACAGAGCATGGGGTGAGTCATGCGAGTGGACGGGCAGCCTGGAGCACCCACAGGCCTGGCTCACCACAGCAGCCATGGAGCAGTGGCAGCAGGCCGGTCTTCTGCCCCCACCTGCTGCCTCGGTTGGGGGGTGCAGGCCCAGGGCCAGGCCAGAGGACAGGGCTTCCAGAGGCAGGGGAGCTTCTAGAAGCATCTGAGGCTTCCATGGAGTCAGCATGGGATAAGGGTGTGGTGTGGGTGCCAGGTGAGACCCCAGCCCATTCCCCTGTCCTGCTGGCAGCTGAGCAGACAGGGAGGGGAGACACAGCTGGGGCCAGCCTGGAGGGAGGAAGACAGAAGAAAGGAAGGAAGCCAGAGACGCCGGGAGGACAGCAGATGGGAGGACAGAAGACAGGGAAGCCCTGAGAGATGCAAGTTCTTCTGAGAAGAGAGCTCCTACCTTGGGGCCGGGCTGGCATCTCCAGAGGGCCCACCTCACCATATCTACACGGCCAGGCCATAGGACCCTCCCCCGGAGGTGTGTGCACAGCTGGGCTGGGGGCTCAGCAACAGGCTTGGCTGGGCCCTCGAGTCTGCCAGACAGATGCAGGAAAGCATGGAGCTGTCCCGCAGTGCCCAGGCTCCAGCTCTGCAGACCCCAGAGATGCCAGGAGGACGGGGAGGCCACCAGAGATGCCAGGTGGACAGGGAGGTGGGGGGCACCGTGCACCTGCAGAGTGATGTGTGAGAGGCCGCCAGCCTGGGGCAGAGACCCGCCGAAGACTCAGGCTCCTTCTCAGGCCTAGTGCCCAGCTGCCTCCTAGGGCTGGGCGGGCACTCTGCTGAGGCTGAGTGCTCCAAGTCCTGGGGCCACAATGGGGCCATGGCCCTGCCTGGGGCCGGCTGCATCTCAGGGACTGTGGTCTTCTTGAAGACAGTGGCTTTCTCAGACACCAGTCTCTTCTCCGAGTCGCCAGCTTTGTCAGGAACTGCTCTTTTTCCTGAGACAGCTCTCGCTTCCAGCACAGAGATCTACTGGGACACGGAGCATTTACTGGGACTGGGAGTCTCAGGGTTGAGCCTTGCTTCTGGCTCACGTGTCTTCCGTACAGCAGATGGCTTCTAGGAGCCCACATGTGCACTGCCTGCCAGNCACGGAGCATTTACTGGGACTGGGAGTCTCAGGGTTGAGCCTTGCTTCTGGCTCACGTGTCTTCCGTACAGCAGATGGCTTCTAGGAGCCCACATGTGCACTGCCTGCCAGGCCCCCCTGCCAGGCCTGCAGTGGAGGAGTGGGCGCCAGCTAGCCCACGTTCTCCAGGGAGAGCTGCCCCAACTGCTGCTCCCCTACTCACCTCGGCACCCAGCGAGGCCTCTGGCTTCTTCCTCCACTGGGGCTTCCTGCCAGCTGCCAAATCCCTCTGTGTCTCCTGGTTCTGGGCATCGGGACAGAGACCGGGCTTAGGCTGTTGCAGAGCCCCCTGGCCTGCCCCTTCCCAGCAGAGGACTCCAGGCCCTCCTCCTTCCATCCTCTGACCCACAGGCTTCCACACGGCCGTCCCACCTTCAGAGCATCTCCACTGCGCTCAGGGCTGTCCCTCCCCTGACGGGTCATCCCACTATGAGAGGCCTGCAGGGAGACCAGGGCCAGAGGGTCACATGTGGTACCTGTGGGCCCTGCTGTGCTGACTCCTGGGTCCTGCTGATCCACATGTTGAGCCGCGACTTCACCACCCCTGAGAGCTGCAAGTTCTCCTGAGAAGAGAGCTCCTACCTTGGGGCCGGGCTGGCATCTCCAGAGGGCCCCCCCTAACCACATCTACATGGCCAGGCCATAGGACCCTCCCCCGGAGCTGTGTGCACAGCTGGGCTGGGGGCTCAGCCACAGGCATGGCCGGGCCCTCGAGTCCGCCAGACAGATGCAGGAAAGCATGGAGCTGTCCCGCAGTGCCCAGGCTCCAGCTCTGCAGATCCCAGTCTCACTGGTCTGCAGACGCCTGGCCGGCCAGAGCCACTCACCTTGTAGCTGGAGGCTGGGTCCTCTCAGCTCTGGCCCACCAGCTCCTTCTCGAAGAGATGGCGCATGCTGGTGACATCCACGGGAGTCATGGGGAACTCAGTGTGGAATGGGTTTGCATACCTGAAGGACTGTGATCTCTGGGAGCAGAGAGCACAGGCTGCTGATCCTGGAGGCTGAGGCCCTGGCACGCCTAGCACACTCCAGGGACCAGCCCGCTCACCTGTATGGCCGAGAGGTATTGCTCCAGCTTTAGGCCTAATTTGACCGAGCTGACCGGGAGCCTCATGCTAGTGCTGCAGGGCAGGAAGACAGGGCGAGGCAAAGCAGATGAGGCCCTGCCCACCCACATGACACCAAGCCTGCCCCTGTGCTCCACCTCACTCTGGCAAAGATAATGTGGCCTCCATATACAGACTGTGGGGGCTCCCTGTCCTCCTGAGACATGGTCCATTCAGCAGAAACCCCCAGGCCAAAAACAGCTGCTGTCCCTGCCCCTTGGAATCAGTCCTGCCTCAGACACTGCTTCCGTCTCTCTACCTTTCAACCCCCAGCCCCCAGGAACCCCATCCTGCCTGAAGGCACGGGCAGCATGAAAGGCTCATGACCTGGGTCTGATGCCCTCCTGAACCAGGTGACCCCACCCTGCTCCCCATGCTGCCATGCAGGCTGGTTGGCCTCCATGTGGACTCTGCTCCAAGCCCCTCTGCTTGCCAACCCTCTATCCAGAGCTGCCTGCAGTGCTCTCCCCACCTCACATCCCCAATGCTCTCCACCCCCTGCCATCGCCCTGCTGTCTCACAGAGCTCTCCCCACCTCACACTCCCTGAAGCTCATTATCTTCACCCCACTCTCACAGGCTGAGCTCCCCTGACTGCAAGGAGCTCCAGTTTTCGGTTCCCGTCCTGAACCCCTGGATCCTCCAGGCACTGTGGTTCCTGCATGTCTCACTCTGAAGCGAGGGCAACTCCCTCATCCACTGTGTGCCCCACATCCCCCAGCCTCGCCCCGAACTGCTGGCCTCAGAGACAGTCTCAGGGCAGATGGTGCAGCCTCGTGCAAATGCTTGACACAAACGACCTCAGCACAGACACTCGCCCCCCACCGCTGGCAACCCATGGCTGAGGATGTCCCCTCCTGCCCACCCCCTCCAGGCAGCAGGACCTTCCCCTTACTGCACCTCATGCCTCAGCCCCATATCAGATGAGTCCCGGGGCCCCCAGGCCCTGACCTGTGGGTTAAGGCTGCCTCTGAGCTGTCTCTCCAGGAGCTCATCTGGAAAGAGAAGGAAGGTGCCAGTGAGCAGGTTCTTTGGCAGCCATAGCCTCCACAAGGGAGAACTTGCCTCTCAGAACACAGCCCACCCTGAGTTCTCCCCCAAACTCCCCTATACATAGACCCCAGCCACACCACCATGAAAGGCCCCACTGGGGCATGGCCTCTCCCATCAAGCCAGGTCAACAGCCCCCCTTGATGCCCCCAGGTCTTCTCAGGGTGCCTCCTGCCTGCCTCCCCACTGCCCCGAGCCCTGTAGAGAGGGGCCCACAGCAGCCAGGCTCACTCTGGCATGGGGGCTGGAGTGCTGCAGGGTGCTGCTGAAGGTGGGCAAGGCCCGTTTCAGTGAGGGGGCCTCAGCCTCGGCCTCTGTGATGGGTGTCCTCACCTGGACAGAGCATGGGGCGAGTCATGTGGGTGGACAGGCAACCTGGAGCACCCACAGGCCTGGCTCACCACAGCAGCCATGGAGCAGTGGCAGCAGGCCGGTCTTCTGCCCCCACCTGCTGCCTCGGTTGGGGGGTGCAGGCCCAGGGCCAGGCCAGAGGACAGGGCTTCCAGGGGTGGAGGAGCTTCTAGAAGCATCTGAGGCTTCCATGGAGTCAGCATGGGATGAGGGTGTGGTGTGGGTGCCAGGTGAGACCCCAGCCCATTCCCCTGTCCTGCTGGCAGCTGAGCAGACAGGGAGGGGAGACACAGCTGGGGCCGGCCTGGAGGGGGGAAGACAGAAGAAAGGGAGGAAGCCAGAGACACTGGGAGGACAGCAGATGGGAGGACAGGAGACAGGGAAGCCACCAGAGATGCCAGGAGGACGGGGAGGCCACCAGAGATGCCAGGTGGACAGGGAGGTGGGGGGCACCGTGCACCTGCAGAGTGATGTGTGGGAGGCTGCCAGCCCGGGGCAGAGGCCCCACCAAAGACTCAGGCTCCTTCTCAGGCCCAGTGCCCTGCTGCCTCCCAGGGCTGGACAGGCACTCTGCTGAGGCTGAGTGCTCCAAGTCCTGGGGCCACGGCCCTGCCTGGGGCCGGCTGCATCTCAGGGACTGCAGTCTTCTTGAAGACAGTGGCTTTCTCAGACACCAGTCTCTTCTCCGAGTCACTGGCTTTGTCTGGAACTGCTCTTTTTCCTGAGACAGCTCTCGCTTCCAGCACAGAGATCTACTGGGACATGGAGCATTTACTGGGACTGGGAGTCTCAGGGTTGAGCCTTGCTTCTGGCTCACGTGTCTTCCGTACAGCAGATGGCTTCTAGGAGCCCACATGTGCACTGCCTGCCAGGCCCCCCTGCCAGGCCTGCAGTGGAGGAGTGGGCGCCAGCTAGCCCACGTTCTCCAGGGAGAGCTGCCCCAACTGCTGCTCCCCTACTCACCTCGGCACCCAGCGAGGCCTCTGGCTTCTTCCTCCACTGGGGCTTCCTGCCAGCTGCCAAATCCCTCTGTGTCTCCTGGTTCTGGGCATCGGGACAGAGACCAGGCTTAGGCTGCTGCAGAGCCCCCTGGCCTGCCCCTTCCCAGGGGAGGACCCCAGGCCCTCCTCCTTCCACCGTCTGACCCACAGGCTTCCACACGGCCGTCCTGCATGCTGAGCATCTCCACTGCACTCAGGGCTGTCCTTCCCCTGATGGGTCATCCCACTATGAGAGGCCTGCAGGGAGACCAGGGCCAGAGGGTCACATGTGGTACCTGTGGGCCCTGCTGTGCTGACTCCTGGGTCCTGCTGATCCACATGTTGAGCCGTGACTTCACCACCCCTGAGAGCTGCAAGTTCTCCTGAGAAGAGAGCTCCTACCTTGGGGCCGGGCTGGCATCTCCAGAGGGCCCCCCTCACCACATCTACACGGGCAGGCCATGGGACCCTCCCCCAGAGCTGTGTGCACAGCTGGGCTGGGGGCTCAGCCACAGGCTTGGCCGGGCCCTCGAGTCAACCAGACGGATGCAGGAAAGCATGGAGCTGTCCCGCAGTGCCCAGGCTCCAGCTCTGCAGACCCCAGTCTCACCGGTCTGCAGATGCCTGGCCGGCCAGAGCCACTCACCTTGTAGCTGGAGGCTGGGTCCTCTCGGCTCTGGCCCACCAGCTCCTTCTCGAAGAGATGGCACATGCTGGTGACATCCATGGGAGCCACGGGGAACTCAGTGTGGAATGGGTTTGCATACCTGACGGACTGCGATCTCTGGGAGCAGAGAGCTCAGGCTGCTGATCCTGGATGCTGAGGCCCCGGCACGCCTAGCACACTCCAGGGACAAGCCCACTCACCTGTATGGCTGAGAGGTATTGCTCCAGCTTTAGGCCTAATTTGACCGAGCTAACTGGGAGCCTCATGCTAGTGCTGCAGGGTAGGAAGACAGGGTGAGACAAAGCAGATGAGGCCCTGCCCACCCACAGGACACCGGGCCTGCCCTTGTGCTCCACCTCACTCTGGCAAAGATAATGTGGTCTCCGTATACAGACTGTGGGGGCTCTCTGTCCTCCCGAGACATGGTCCATTCAGCAGAAACCCCCAGGCCAGAAGCAGCTGCTGTCCCTGCCCCATGGAATCAGTCCCGCCTCAGACACTGCTCCCCTCTCTCCACCTTTCACCCCCTGGCCCCCAGGAACCCCATCCTGCCTGAAGGCATGGGCTCTGTGAAAGGCTCATGACTTGGGTCTGATGCCCTCCTGAAACTGCTGCTCCCCATGCTGCTGCACCAGCTGGCTGGCCTCCATGTGGACTCCGCTCCAAGCCCCTCTGCTTGCCGACCCTCCACCCAGAGCTGCCTGCATAGCTCTCCCCACCACACACCTGTAAGGTGCAACCACTCCATTTTCAACAAACACCTCTCCTGTGTCAGGCCCTGCTGATTACAGATGAGGAGCAAAGACGGGCAGGGAGCTGGCCCGAGTCACACGGCAATGGGCACGGGAGCCGGGAGTGGTGCCCAGGCCTCCACGCCTCCATGGCCACATGGGTGCAGTGCAGGCCAAATGCCCTGTGGTCCCCTCTCCAGGAGCCGGGGAGCTGCACACAAGGCTGTCCCAAACCTGGGCTGCTGCAGAAGGGCCCCTCCTGTGCCTCCACCTGCCCGCCGCGGCTCGGGTGAGTTCACTCGCTGGCTGAGCCTCCTGCCAGATCTGTGAACTGAGTTTATTCAGAAGTGAGAGGAGATGCATCCCCCGAGTGGGCCCTGTCCCCTTGGAGAGGCATGTTGGGGCTCTCATCCTCGGGGCTAGTGGTCAGACCAGCAGCACTTCCTTTCCCCTCTGATGGAAAGGGAGCATAGCACCCTTTCAAGAGCATGGAAGGATGAGCTATGCTTATAAAATGCCCAGTAAAAGCGGCCCAGCTCACCCACACTGGTCCTGACTGCTGTCCTGATGAGCCTGGGGCCTACAGAAGGTCAGCCCACTCCCCAGGCAGAGGCAACTGGTCCATCCTCACTGGGGTCCCAACTCCCACCTGCACCTCTCGGGGGCTGGCAGGTCCTCGTTGTCCGTGGTGAATCTCAGGTTCCAGAGTCGCCGCCGGCATTCTCGCTCCTGTTCCTCCTCATCCTCCAGGGCCCACTGCTGGGTCCAGCTGAGGGGAACCGAGGGTCAGCATAGCCTCAGGGTGATGTTCAGAGCGTACCCACTGCTGACATCATGGGTGAGGGGAGCGGCGTTCCAGACTTCACCCTGCACCCCCACTGGAATGGGGGTCCACCCTGCCTAGGCGCCCAGGGACGTGGCAGGGTGGTCACTGCTCAGCCTGAAGGAGGCAGATGAACCTGGCAGAGCCTGGCTTTGATCTGAGGCTCTTAGATGAACAGTGACTGAGAAACATCCCAGCCCGACAAACAGAGATCCCAGATGAACCAGCCATCCCCAAAGGGGAGCCGAGCATTGCTTCCCTCACTGCCTAGGGGCTCCAGCCTCCTTCACCTCCGAAAACCAGCCTTCCCGTGGGTGGGAGTGAGGAGGCACAGCCTGCCTCTGGCCCCTGGTCACTTGGTCACTCACAGTCACTCACACTGGTCACTCTCCCAGCCATAGTCACTCACAGTCATTCATAGTCACTCTCAGAGACATAGTCACTCTCATACCGGTCCCCCTCATAGCCACCCCCAAGACCCTGCTTTCTACCATCCTGCCTCCAGCCCCGTCCCTACAGCACTCTGCCCCAGCCTCCCAGCAGTCATCCTCACCCACCTGCCCACACACCTACCTCCCCCCAGTGCCCCACCCCCATTCTAGACAAAGAGCAAAGAATCTCTGAGGAACCGAGCTGGGCTAGCCTCCCACTGGGAACTGTGCGGTCACAGATCCACCAGCCAAATACAGAGAAAGGGAAGTGAGCCCCGCTCTGCACCAGGAGGGAAAGGGCTGAACTTCAGATGGGGGACAGGACAGCCTGGAGGACATAGGCTGGGCCCACTGGGAGGGAGGCCAGGGGCAGGGCCTGCAGGGAGGGAGGCAGGGCCTGCAGGGAGGGAGGCTGGGGGTGGGGCCCTTGGGGAGAGAGGCCGAGCTTCCCCAGGGGCCACAGGGGAAGCTCCAGGCCGTGTGGGCTGGGGCTCCTGTCCAGCACTGTCTGGGGCCCAATCAGAAGGGTCCAGGGAAGGCCACCCTTTCACCTCCCAACATCACTGCAGGGTAGTAAGGCTCCCATCTGGTCAGCACCCAAACCAGTTCCCCAGCCTCTCCACTGCCCTGTTCCTACTGTGGCCTCTCCTGCCTCTACAGAGCCTCACATGCAACCACGGAAGAAGTATCATAAGAGGAGCAGACCTGTTACCTGGAGGAAACCCACAAGTTTTACCAACTGAATGACATATAAAACCTATCTAAGAAACTTCCTAAAGGAAAGAGCCCCCAAAACCTGGGGAGACTTCTGCAGGGCCAGGTCAGACAGCCTGCTTGATCCTCCCACCTAAGGGGGGTCACTTCCTGCATCTCCCCAGTCCTCCTCCCTAAAAGGGGCAGGAGCCACACCCCACCCTGACCTCTTCATTCAGGCCCAGAGTCGTGTTCGCTGACCTGGTGTTTAGTAAACTCACGTTTTTGAGCAGGGCTCCCCAGCTTGTGAACAAAAGGACAGGAGGGACCAAAGACAAGGGGCGGCAGCACTGGAGGGGACAGAGCGCTGAGGAGCCGGGATGTGTGGCAGTGGAGGCGGGGGATGCTGAACTCAGCAGAAGGGGCGCCAGAGCAGGTGTGTGGGGACCAAGGGAGACGCAGGTTCACTCCGTGTGTGGGGAGCCACTGGGAGACTTAAGTGATTTGGGACACAATTTGAAGGCAGAGGCTACTGGGTTTGCTGGGGGGCTGGATGGGGGTGGGAGTCCAGCGAGGCAATGAGAAAAATGAAGGAAAGCGGGCTTGAGCAGCTCGTGGTGCTTTGAAAAGGCTGGGGGCCATCAGGGAGGGAGGGTTTCAGTGAGATGTCTGCAGCAGTGGTAGTGGGGGAGCGGGAGGACGTGAAGGGTGAGGAGACACTCACTCGATGGAGGAGGGAAGAGCCAGCCTGGTGGACCACAGGAGACAGCAGGAAGGGGCCCACTGGGTCAGTGCTGGGCAAAGAGGCTCCCAGACCCTTAGAAAGAGCCCGATTGGAGAAGAGATAACCAGGGGGCTCCAGAAGGAGGAGCTTGTAACGCCCAGCATTTGAGAAGGGTTAACAAGAAGCAGCATCAGAGATTTGCAAACAAAGTGTGGAGAGCTTGTCCCATGGGGAGTGAAAAGGCCATGGGACAGGGCACATCCACCACGATGCCCAGAACATGCATGCCACCAAACGTGGCGCCAGGTACAGGGGGCAGGGCGCTCCTCCTCGCGGGGTCACCAGATCTCTGCCTGACATGTGGGAGCACAGAGGGGCAGCAAACCCTAGGCCCCACACTGGTACCTGCCCACACCTGGCTCGCTGGCGGTGCAGACCTCAGCACCCCTGCCTGTCAGGGCTCGACTTCCCCCAAGTGGGTGGGAAGGGCTCCAGCCCAGGCACCATGGCCTTGATCATGGGATGGAAACTGGACCACTCCAGGCCTCTGCCGTCACTCACTCTTCAGGAATCCACAGCCCCTCCAACTAGGCCCTGATGTCCTTGTCCAGGTGAGAAAGGCCCCCTGCATGTGGGTTCCCCTGGGTCCACACAGTGAGCCCTCTCCCTGTAGACCCTCCCTCGAGTCCACAGTTTGGGGTCAGCCATGCACTGCAGAGATGAGAGTCCACCCCCCACAGGAAAACTGGCCCACAGAGCCGGGACTCCCCTGCACACCTATGGCCAGGTAGGGATGGAACACCCAGGATTCATTGGGCCTGAGCAAGCCTGTTCCCACGCAGACCACTCAGCCCTCAGGGGAGCTGCTGGTTTGTAGGTGGAACCTGGGTCAGACAGCATGTGATCTGTCGGAGCCCAGTCTCAGGGACTTGACTCACCCCAGACAGCTTCTTGCCCAGAGGGTGTCAGCCCAGGCATTCTGGAGTGACCCCCAGCTGTACACCAAGACCCCACTGCTCACCTCGGTGATGTGGTCAGTCCCCAACCACACCCCCCATCCCAACAGAAACGTTATCTCCACCAAACAAAGAGCTACTGCTCTTAAGAGAAGGAAAGGGAGAGGACAGGAGGGGTGGAGGTCAGGCTCCCAGGGGGGCGGGTGAAGCCCCAGGAATGAATATAAGGTACCTAAAGGCCCAGAACAGTGCCAAAGAATGTTCAAACTTCTGGACAATTGTATTCATTCCACATGCTGCTAAGGTTATGCTCAAAATCCTTCAAGTTAGGCTTCAACAGGACATGAACTGTGAGCTTCCAGACTGCGAAACTGGGCTTAGAAAAGTCAGAGGAACCAGAGATCAAATTGCCAACATCTGCTGGATCATAGAGAAAGAAAGGGAATTCCAGAAAAAACATCTACTTCTGCTTTATTGACAATGCTAAAGCCTTTGACTGTGTGGATCACAACAAACTGTGGAAAATTCTTTAAGAGATGGGAACACTAGGCAATGTTACCTGCCTCCTGAGAAATCTGGATGCAGGTCAGGAAGCAACAGTTAGAACTGGACATTGAACAATGGACTGGTTCAAAAATGGGAAAGGAGTACAACAAGGCTGTATATTATCACCCTTATAACTTATATGCAGACTCTAATAACATATCTATAACTTATATGCAGACTACGTCATGCAAAATGCAGCTGGATGAATCCCAATATGGAATCAAGACTGCCAGGAGAAATATCAACAACCTCAGATATGTAGATGATACCATCCTTATGACAGAAAGTGAAGAGGAACTAAAGAGCCTCTTAATGAGGATGAAAGAGGAGAGTGAAAAACTGGCTTAAAACTCAACAGTCAAAAAACGAAACTCAAGGCATACAGTCCCATCACTTCCTGGCAAATAGATGAAGAAAAGTTGGAAGGAGTGACAGATTTTATTTTCTTGGGCTCCAAACACACTGTGGACGGTGACTGCAGCCAAGAAATTAAAAGATGCTTGCTCCTTAGAAGGAAGGCTATAACAGACCTAGATAGTGCATTGAAAAACAAAGACACTACTTTGGCAACGAAGGTCCATATAGTCAAAGTTATGATTTTTCCAGTAGTCATGTATGGATGTGAGACTTGGACCATAAAGAAGGCTGAGCACCAAAAATTGATGCCTTTGAAATATGGTGCTGGAGAAGACTCTTGAGAGTCTCTTGGACAGCAAGGAAATCAAACCAGTCCATCCTGAAGGGAATCAACCCTGAATATTGGAAGGACCGATGTTGAAGCTGAAGCTCCAATACTTTGTCCACCTGTTGGGAAGAGCCAACTTATTGAGAAATATTCTGATGCTGGGAAAGATTGAAGGCAGGAGGAGAAGGGAACGACAGAGGATGAGATGGTTGGATGGCATCACCGACTCAATGGACATGAGTTTGAGTAAGCTCTGGGAGTGGTGATGGACAGGGAAGCCTGGCCTGCTGTGGTCCATGGGGTTGCGAAGACATCACTGAGGGACTGAACAACAACAAAAGGCCCAGAGCAGTGCTCAGCACTCAGAAGCACACGTGTTTGGTGAATACAGTGACCAGTAAACCAATAAACAAAGGAAGCAGTGAAGGCTCTGACATGTGCCTAGACAGCACCGGGTGCTCACAAGCACCACTGACAAGAGGCCCCCACAATCGAGGAATGCAGTGGGGGTCACCTCCATTTTGCAGATGAGGCTTCCAAGGCTCACAGAATCAACAAGGTACCCATGGTAGGATGGCCAGTAAAAGAAGGAGCCGAGGTTCCCAGCCAGGGCAGCCTGTTAACCAGAGGCCTAGTGCGAGGAAGGATGCCCAGGGAGACTCCACCTCCTCAGGAGCCCAGGAGCTGAGCAGTCAGAGGGAGTGGGGTGCCTGGGATTCCCCAGGTCATCTTGAGCTCCGGTGCAGACTGGGGAAGCGGGTTTGGGGAGACCCAAACAGCTTGTCCTTTAGAGCGCCAGGGTCAGTGCATGCCAACACCTGGGGGTTTCAAGTCATGGCCACCAGCTGAAGCCCCAGCAGCCACCCCTGTCGCCCTCACCACCTAGCTGGCACTTGGACACACAGCCCTCTCCACTCCAGGCAGGCCTGCCAGCACCCATGTTCCATCCTTAGAGAAAGGGATTGCCTGTTCCCTTCTGTGGTTCGGGAAACTCCCTGCCCACTGTGCAGGGGAGAGCCAGTTCAGCTCCCTCCCCCGGGACCCTTCTTCCTGAATCTGCCCTGCCCATGGTCAGCAGCTGAGGGCAGGGGTGTCCCTGCGGGCAGGTTGACCAGCAGAACCTTTCCTTCCTAAGGGAATTGACACACAAAAATCTGCTGTGTGACAGGTCAGGGCTCAGCTGCCTGGGAAGGGTTAGAAGGGGAGGGCACAGAGGCTGCCCCAGGGCATTCCATGGAGGCCCAGGTTCAAAGGGCAGGACATGCAGCCCTGGAGGGGAAGTGGGGGTGCAGGCCTGACACTAGGCCCTGACCCGGGGCCAGTGTGCTGCCCAAGGGCAGCCGACTGCCCCATGCAAGGGGCCACTGTTGATGGTCAGTGAGGTCCCCTCCAGCGCTGATGGTCTAGGGAGAGGTGCCAGAGAGAACCAGGCTTCTTGGGAGGTGGCAGGGCTGCAGGAGGCCAGGCGGGGAAATGATTAACCCCTCGCTCTGTCCTGGGCACCCGACCCACCAACCAGGGCTGGGCATCTGCATTTTGATCTGGCGCCAAGGATGGGGGATCCGCTGGCCCTCTGCTGCCCACCTGGGCCCTGCCTGGAGCCACAGTTCTCACCTCCTCCTCAAGACCCCATTGTCTCCTGGGAATCTCGGTTGACAGTGACTCACAGCCCTTCCCTCTGTCAGCTGGGGCTTGTTCCTGGGAGCAGGGCAGAGGGTCCTGGCTCCAGCTGCCTCCTGGGTGAGCATTGGCAACAGCTGCGGCAGCCCAGGGCCCTGGGGAGGCAGGGCAGCTTCCCCAGGGCACTCGAGCCCACCTCTGCAGCCACAGGAGCCCAGGGCCTCTGAGCAGAGAGCCAGCGAAGACCAGCCCTGCACTGTCATCCTCAATGTAGGTCTGAGAGGACGCAAATGCCCAAGGCCCAGATGGTGACGTCAGAACCTCCCACCCACCCAGACTTCTCCGCACTACGCAAGACCCAGACATACGCGAATACAGACAGGCCCTGCTTGGAAACAGACACTCCCGCATCAGACCCACACACAGAGACCAAGACCTTGACTACCAGCCCCACCCTCTGCACAGACCCTCCCTGGGTGTGACTGGGTTCTGAGATGCTGGGCCCGCGTCCAGAGCACCAAGCACCTCCTTTCTTGGGGCATATCCTCCCCTCTCCAGACCCCACAGGCCTCTGCTGCAGAGAAGTGAGGACAGAGTCCAGGGGGACCCCAGCCCTGGTGGGAGTGGTGCTGCCATGGGGGGGGTCCCTGGAGCTTGGGGTCCTTGGAGGGTCGAGGGGAGGGGAGGGTCAAGGTCCGGATGGGAGGGTCTGCCCACACCTGCAGAGGCAGCCTGGCCTCACCATCCAAACACCCACCTGGGGCCAACTTCTACCAGCGAGAGCCTTCGGGTCAAGGAGTAGGGGCCCACGTAGCTGCTGCCCATCCACTACATGGGCCTCAGTCTTCTGGGGGTGGTGTGAGGGGGTCAGGAGATGCTCTTGGGGGGACCCCAAGCAGAGTTCAGGAGTCACCAATCACATGAGGGTGCTGCCTCCTGGACACCCACCCCTCAGGCTTCTCTGACCATGACTAGATGTCCAGCAGACAAAGAGGAGACACCCAATCCCTGGACCCTTTGAAGGCCCCACTTGTGAGTGAAGACGAAAGCACAGAGAGGGAGAGCACCAAGCGTGAAGTTCCCCAGCGCTGACAGCACCCCGAAACGCTGCACTCAGAGCCTGGGCCTCATCCCTGGGAGGACACCTGCCGGCTCGGCCTACTCACTGACCTTGCGAGGCAGTGTGGCCACCTCTTCCCGGGAGGGGCCTCTCAGACTCCTCAGAGAAAGACAAGCAGTCAGGGTGGCTCAGAAGCTGAGAATTGGCCGTTTACCTCCTGAACACATCCCCAGCCCCCAGAGCAGCCTCTCCGGGCTAGACAGCCCTCCGCAGGCAGCCTGCTCGGACCAGCATCCACAAGGAGTAAGGAGAGCAGGACCCCGGGGGCTGCACGGTGTGGCCCCGAGCCTGTGGGCCCCGGAGCAGTCAGGACCCTGGCTCACCTGGACAGAGGGGCCCAGCTCTTCCTTCTATCTGACATGCCCCCAGACGGCCGCGTGTCCCGTCTGCTCCGCGGCGCCCCGTGTCCCACCCGCGGCGAAGGTAAGCTCACCTGGCCGTGCCGCCTGCCGCCTCAGATTGGCCTGCGGGTGGGGGCGTCACAGACAGAGCCTCCCTGGTCCCCACCCTGGCCTCCCGGGGTCACCTCACTGAGGGACAGATGGACGCATGGATGGGAGGACAGGTGCCCAGGCCATGTGGGGTGTGTCGGCCTCCCAGGGTGGGGACCAAGATTTCCTGTGTGGATCCTGTCTAATCAGCCCAGCGGGCCGCCCCCTCCCGCGTGTTCCTGACCGAGCGTGGGGTGCCCGGGGTGAAGCCCGCTCTCCGCCCGCCGACAGGCTGGACCACGGGAAACCCAGCTGGGAAGCGGGCGGGCAGGCGCGCATCTTGGGTCCTGAGCCAGAGCTCTCCCCACGAGCTTGTGGGGCACGGAAAACTGTGGGCACACCCTGTGCAAAGCCCGCCCCTTCAGAAAGAAGAGCCAGGATCTCTTCTGCACACGCAGCGCTCAGGGCTCTGAAGAAGCCAAGGCTTCAGTGGCACCATCAGACTTTGGGCTGGCACGGCAGGGTGTTGAACCCGGCTGGCTTCCCTCAGGGGAACAGTGAACAGGGAAGTAGCACGGGAGCTCTGGAGCGAGTGAGGTACCACCTGGTTCCCTTTAGGTGCACGTCCGACTGCACATGCCTCCCATCCAGCAGGACCTCAGGGGACCAGGGAGGGTCAGTGCCTAGCAGAAGAATCTTGTCTTCCCTGTGCATCAGAACTGTTGCAGCTCCCAGAGGAAGGAGGTGCAACCCCCAACACCAGTAGGAGAAGACAGGTGCAGGAGGGCTGGAAATGACATGGCCTGCTGGGTCTCGCTGGCCAGCTTGGCCCCCTTGGGGCGCTGATCTGGTGCTAGTGGTCTCTACAGTGCCTCCCAGCTCTGAGATCCCCAGTGAAGGGCTAGCCTGCTGCTGAGCAAAATGCCTGGGCACAAAAGGCAGCCCCTTCCCCAAATACCCCCTCCTCCAGGGATTCCTCCTTCTTGGCTAGAGGAGCTGGACAACTTTCAAGGAATGAGAGCTGGAGACCAGGCTTTGGGCGCTGGCATGGATGGGCCATGTGACCTGTGGCCAGTCACCTGTTTCCTCTTCTGGGTAGTAGAAATGACACTTTACCCAGCTTCCTTCCAGGCTGTGGGGTCAAATGAATCTGCCACTGAATGAGGGTGAACCTGGGGTGAGCAGTGAGGGCTACTCGAGGCCATGCAGAGGCCAAGGCAGGCTGGGCCACTGGCTCCCCCAGGGAGAGAGGAGGAGGGGGTGGCAACAACCTGGCCCCTGCGTGCTGGGACTCAGGGCCACCCCTCCTGGGGTGCCTGCTGTCCCCAGGGACCCAGAAAATGTCCTTTCCTTGGTTTGTCAACTGAGAAAGAAAAGTATCCCTTGTCACTGGAAGCCCAGCCCTTCCAGGGACACTCCATGAAGCCGGCAGTTGGGGTTGTCTCTAAAAGTTCAAACTCCAACACTGGCATTATGGACACAAAACCAAAAGACATGGAAGGCTGGTGTGTAGACCCCTCCAGAGATGCAGGAAAGTGAGTTTTGTGCGTGTGTGTACAGGTCTATTCCAAATTCCCTGACTATCCCTTCCCCTGACACATCCCCTGTGATGACCTTAAGTTAATTCTCTAAGGCTGTGAGTCGGTTTTTGTTTCGTGAATAAGCTCATTTGTTTCAGTTCTTTTTAAATTTAGCATGTAAGTGATATTTCTTTCTCTGTCTGACTTATTTCACACAGAATGATAATCCCTAGCTCCATCTATGTTGCTGCAAATGGGATTAGTATCTTAATGTGAGGACTCAGGCAGAAGGCACCAACCAATACTCAGGAATAAGGGGGCTCTCACCAGATAAGAAGCCCATGCTGGCACCTCGATCTTGGACTTTTAGTCTCCAGGACTGAACAAAAGTCTTTGTTTCTAAGACATATTATGAAAGAACACCAAGAGTTACTGATTGCTAAGTCACTTCATTCATGTCCGACTCTGTGCGATCCCATAGACGGCAGCCCACCAGGCTCCCCTGTCCCTGAGATTCTCCAGGCAAGAACACAGGAGTGGGTTGCCATTTCCTTCTCCAATGCAGGAAAGTGAAAACTGAAAGTGAAGTCGCTCAGTCATGTCTGACTCTTAGCGACCACATGGGCTGCAGCCTACTTGGCTCCTCCGTCCATGGGATTTTCCAGGCAAGAGTACTGGAGTGGGTGCCATTGCCTTCTCTGAACTACTGATTAACTCTTCTAATTTATTAATTTTTTATTGAGATATAATTGATATATAATATTTTATTAATTCCAAGTGTACAACATACTGGTGTACAGTTTTTAAAGGTTATATATTCCATTTATAGTTATTATAAAGTATTGGCTATATGCCTTGTGTTGAACAGCATATCCTTGTCACTTATTATACATGGATCCTCTTCATTTAGGTCAGGGTCTTGATATATAACTAGGACTTCCATTTGTTTTTTCAGCGTCTCCTTTTTCTTTTACCACATCTCTAGTTACCAAGGACACACAGATTAAAAGAAAGCCTCTATTCTCAACTGACTTCAACTGACTTAAGTAAAACATAGAAACAAATTATTAGAGCTTAGTGGTTGAAGTGGCTGCTAATCAGACTGCCCTAGAGTTAAGCCCTGAATTTTCCACTTAACTATGTAGACTTTGCTGTGTAAATGGCTCAATAACTCACAGTTTGTTCCTTCTGTAAAATGAGGAGTAATATAGAATTTGGAGCAAGAAGAAAGCATGAACACAAGCAAAATATTTTGCACAATATGTAAATATTCGATATATGCCATTGTTGTATATGGAATCCTCATGGAGGCATGCTCAGTAGGGGGAGCAAGAGGGAGAGTTGACGGAGTCTCCTTGTAGCTCAGGAGATAGTACTCGGGTCAGGACCTGAGCGTCCCCAAGGAGTTGACCACAGGGACTGTCTGTGAAAGGAGAAGTGTGTGGATGCTCTGCATGGAGATGCAGGTTGACCATGCATACAGAACAGGTGGTTCTGGACTGTAGCTGGGGGACTGATGGGTAGAAAGGAGTCCAGATGTGTAAACAAGGACATTTGTGTAATCCTACTGATGTTTTTAAATAATTTTGAGTAGTTAAGCCATAAACAGATTGGCATTTGTTTAAAAAAAATATTCTGATGACATAATGGAGAATGGATTGAAGAAATTTAAAATCAGTGCCTGTCCAGGTTCAAAGCATGATACAGGATGCTTGGGGCTGGTGCACTGGGATGACCCAGAAGGATGGTACGAGGAGGGAAGTGGGACAGGGGTTCAGGATGGGGAACATGTGTACACCCATGGTGGATTCATGTTGTTTCACAAAACCAATACAGTATTGTAAAGAAAATAAATCCTAAAAATAAATAGATAATTCAAAAAATAAAATAAAATCATTGCCTAGGTGGTGAGTAACAGTCCTGAACTGAAACAGGGGCCACGGGAAAGGAAAAGATAGATGTGGGGAATTTTCAGGATTCACAGTTCTCAGAACTTGAAGTTTGCTTGGATGATTTCCTTGGCTTCTGACTCACATCTGTGATGGGTGGTGATTCTCTATGAAGTGTCAGAATAAGAAAGCAAGAACAGGTTTCACGCAGGATGACCTTTATTTTTTTTTCTTTTTTGACACCTAGCATTTGTGATTCTTTGGGACATGGTAGAATTGGGCAGTTCCTGGAGGACAGAGGAACTGGGGTTACTAGCTTAG
>SJYH01008499.1:0-26870 GCA_006408735.1 Sylvicapra grimmia | reverse complement strand
GGAAATATTCCTCTCATTTTACAGGTTAGGACAGATAAGTTGCTCCAGATCTGGGAGGCAGGTGTGGGAGCCAATAAAGGACTAATTGGGGTTCAGTTTAGGCTCTTTTGACCCTCAGAGAGCAGCCGGGTGGGCAGCAGGGCGAGATGTGGAGGAAACAGCCTCTGTGTTGACGCCCCAAGGTCTGGGAGCAGAAGGAGGCTTGGACCAAGGGAGAGGGCAGGAGAAGCTCCAGGGGACCTCCTCTCCCTGTCCTGCCTAGCCTTGGGGACTTGCTCTGCTGTGCCCGCCCCCCTCCATGGGCTGTCCTGGCCTCACTTCTGAGTCTTTAGCTGGGAGTCGGGAGGCAGAGGGAGAAAGTTAGCATCTTGTCTGTGGCTCCCTGAGGAGAGGACCAGGAATGAGGCAGTGGGGACAGACCGCCAAGTATTCTGGGAGATGCTTATCCACGCCTTTCCTGATTCCTGATTACTCGGCAGGTTAATTTGACCTCAATTCTGGGTCACAAGTAGGAGCCTGCCAGAGACGAGGTGGCTGACTACCTGAGCAGTTCCTGGGATCTTCGGAGCTCATGGTGGCCGCAGCTGGGTCTCAGAGATCTCCCTTCAGCTCACCCGTCTGTGTCAGGCTGGAAGAAGGTGTCATTTTACCCTTGGGGAAGAGAAAATATATGGTGGGTTGGATCACGCGTGAGCAGTGGCTGAGGGGGCAGGTCCTGGGTGGTTTCCCCTAGGTCAGCCACCAGTGCCAATGGGGACTTAACCCAGCATGGTTCTCTGTCCCCTGGGCTCTGCAGAGCACTTGTTAAGGAAAGTTACTCATCCTCCCGCCGTCCTCCCCAGTCAGAGTTCTGCTCTCCTGCTGGGGTACAAGAGAGGATAATCAGACAGGAGAGAGCCATCTGCGAAGTTATAGGAGCAATAAAACCAGAGACAAAAGAACAGGTAGGAAGGGATACTCTGGAAATCTCATGAGGTTAGGAACAGTTGTGTTACTAATTGGTTATAGGTGATATTGATCCACTGTCTATGACCTGCAGGCTCCTGAAACTCACCTAGACTTAGGTCAGTCCAAGATTTCACATTTCTGCTGGAGCCTGGCCTTGAACCCAAGTCTTTCTGATCCAAACCCCAGGTTTGTGATGACTATGCTCTACTTGCTTTAATTTACAAAAATGTCTCTTTGTGGATGTATGTTAATCAGAAAATGACTCTCTTTATTGCAAAATCATGTCATGCACCCTGTGCTGGAGTCTGCCTTGATAACATTCCCGGTGCTGTAGCACCCACAGCCCACAGCTTCCTCGCTTCTGCAATAGCCTTTATCCCACAAACCTTTTTTCTTGAGTCCCACCAGCCCCACTCCAATCCCCGTAGCCCTGCCCTGGTCAGCTGAGGCCCCGAATGGTGTCATCTTTGCTGTCCACTCCTGATTGTTGGACTTCAGGCTGTTTTTAATTCTTTATGTAAATAGTAGTGCAAAGAACACTCTTCTTGCATAAAACTTTGCCTCCATTTTAGATTCTTTCATTAAGCTGTTTCTATAAGTAGAATGACTAGATCCAAGGGTATCAACACCTAACAACATTTTTTCATACTTAAGCTAATTTGTTATGCAAAGAAACTGTACATATTTACAGTCACACATATCATATGTGATGGTGTCCATCCTTTGTCTTATCTCTGTTACTTTTTAAAATAGCAGATCTTTATATAGAGAGAACTTCTTTAGGTTCCGGTTATGACTATCTTGTGTTGGGAGATGAGAAAAGAAAGCATGTTGATTACACTTAGGCAATATTTTAAGAAGGCAAAAGAGTACTTATTTAAGTACTCTTCCTGAGACTTGACTGAAATGATAGTAAAGGTCCTTATAATTACAGTAACAGCTACTCGTGAGCGTGGCTTGTATTTCTGATTTTGCTCTGCACNTGGTTATGACTATCTTGTGTTGGGAGATGAGAAAAGAAAGCATGTTGATTACACTTAGGCAATATTTTAAGAAGGCAAAAGAGTACTTATTTAAGTACTCTTCCTGAGACTTGACTGAAATGATAGTAAAGGTCCTTATAATTACAGTAACAGCTACTCGTGAGCGTGGCTTGTATTTCTGATTTTGCTCTGCACTGGTAGTTACTCTAAGACTTTGTAAATTATAATCCATATTGTTCTGATAACCAGGAGGTGTGAAGCACTGTATCCCTATTTACAGCTACAGAAGCTGAGGCATAGATGTTTTCTGTGATTTGCCCAAGGTCAGAAACCTTGTTCCTGGAGAACTGGATCCCACCCCACTCTCTGGGCTCAACATCCCATACCAGGTTTCTTGTCACTTTGCTGCTAACAATAATAATAGATAAAAAGCAGGGATGGCGGCGACAGGAACCCAGAGTCTTCACCCTCACTCCGTCGGCTGAAAATTATGACTGCTTTTTATTTACCAATTGCACCTTTATCCTTGCTCTGGTCTCCCCTCTCAGTAGATAGAGTTACTGAGACAATCATGGGTAAAACTGCCCCTGCCATTCTCTACAGCACCCCGTCTAGAGTGGCCCAACTTCCTTAGAGTTTCCCCCAAACCCCCTAACCTGAGCCCTGATCCTAGAATCTTTCTTTCTATCACCTTCCCTCTGCAATGCCCAGGGTTCCCCTCAAGAACAGTAACCATCAGCTTGATTACCAGGGAGTATGCCTGGTGACGGAGGCTGTGGGCACTGACTGTGTGGATGGGAGAGAATTTACACAGACAGGCCTGTCTCCAGGCACGTGGGAGAGGAGAGCTGGCTGGTCCCCTGCCTCCTTCCCTGCCTCGAAGCTGTAGGACCCCAGGAGCCAGGGCAGCCAATTGAAACTGGGAAACACAAGGACCAAGAACCAAAGCAGAGAGAGGAGGAGGGTGTGGGCAGGAAGGGCTGATTCTGGATGATGCCAAACACTTGAAAATGCATTTGGACCTTCCACCTCATCCTTCCATCCTTTCCTGCCCTTCTTGTCCTGGTCCTGACCCTTGTCTGGGGCCTCAGCTGGGTGTGGACGCTGGACAGTGCTTCTGCTGTTGGATTAGTATCCAGGGCCTCCTGCTTTGTTAGCCTCTGATTGGTTACTCCCCGAAAAGCCTATCAGTGGGAGAGGGTAGAAACCTGAAAAGACTCCCCGCCCAGCTATATGGCCAGATGCAGAGGCCTCCCCTGCATGTGGGCAGAGATTCTCACCAAACATCTCCCTCCATGTGGCTGCAAGTTATCCACCTTGGGCAGGGAAAGGAGGGGTTAGGGCAGGATCAAGTGCAAAGTCCTTAGCCTATCGCCAGGCCCTCCCAATGCTCCTACTCCTGTCTTCCGCACCCTCCTGACTCCACGGGGCCTGGTTGAGGGGCCTGGAGGACTCCCAGCTGCCTGGACTCTGATTTCCCCCTGGCCTCCAGGCCTTCGCTCAGGCTGCCCCTCCCCCTCAAGGCCTTTCCCCACCTGCCTCACCAGGTGAAATGTTTCCTGTAATTAGAGTTCCCCCTCCAAAGCCTCCTCCCCCTGCTGTCTCCCCCAGTTCCTATCCAGGCCCCCCTGGAATCTTGCACTTTCCTGCCTGTGGGTCTGTTTGTGTGGAGTTTCTGCAGCTCCCAGCACTGGGCAGGGGCCCTGTCTCTTCTCTGCTGCTCCTCCTGCTCCAGGGCCTCCGGGGCTCCCTCCACCCTCCCAGGCACAGCCTGGCTAGAATACGCGGTGAGGGACCCGTTACTGGGACCTGAAGCAACCAGCTTCATGAAGACACAGCACACACCTCTTTCACCTGCAGTTGGGTAATTCCATTTCTTTTCCTTATCTGTCTTGATAGAAGCTCTTTCAGACAGAGAGTGCCATCAGGTTTCTGAGTGTTTCCATTTATGGGTGTCCCTTGCTTTCCAAAAGGTCACTCTCTGCCAGTAAACTGTGAAGTGAGGCCTATATCTTCTTCACACTACGCCATCTTGGTTTAGGAAAGCTTTTGTAGGAATACTGTACTTTCAGGTGGCAGGACACACCTGTATTTCCTCATGTTTCCTTACTCCAGCCATGATATTTTTACAGCAGGAGAAAGAGGAACAGAGAAATGGGGAAAGACATGGGCTCCTGCTAAAATCTGAACAATGCCTTACTGCACTGGAGGGTCCTTTAAAGGCAGAAAAAAACAGTGTATTCCTTTTTGATTGCAGTAGGTACCTGTTAAGTAAATCCTGCTTTAAGGAGATAAAGCAGCAAACATGCAGGAAGGAAGGTAGGGAGTCTGGGAGAGCAGGAGAGGAGGAGGAGAGAAAAGGAAAGAGAGAGAAGGTAGAAGGCGGATAAAAGGAGGAAGAAGAAACAAAAAGCTCTAATCCATTAGTGAAACCTGAAGGGATCTAAAGGTAAACCAGAATGAAAAAAAACCTACAAACATACTGGAAGAAGTGAAAACACACTGGAAAAATACTGCTAACTTGAGGAAAACTGTCTCACCAAGACACAAATCCCAGAAAACATTGGACCTCTTAAAAATTAGAAATTGCTAAGGACACCGTAAACCAAATCAAAATGCAGGCGATCTGGAGACAATGTCTGCAATATTTAGAGAAGATAAAGGTGAATGTCCCCAACACACAGAGAAGCTACCAACCCATATCAGCCGACTGAAGCCAGCTTTTAAAACTGGGTAAGAGAAGTGAACAACACTCCCTGGGGAGGTGGCCTGTCCAGGGTCACACAGCTCTCCATGGGCAGGGTAGAGGCTGAGACCACTGGTCTGTAAGTAGGGAATGTGATTTTCTTTTATTCTATTTAAACTGATCAAATTGTACACTCTGTTTTATTTATTTATT
The DNA here is from genome assembly GCA_006408735.1 of Sylvicapra grimmia. Lineage (NCBI taxonomy): Eukaryota > Metazoa > Chordata > Mammalia > Artiodactyla > Bovidae > Sylvicapra > Sylvicapra grimmia. The sequence goes on along the minus strand of SJYH01008499.1, from coordinate 22,040 downwards.
TCTTATTTTAGCTGCACTGCCCACTATGTGGGATCTTAAATCTCCAACCAGGGACTGAACCCACAACCCCTTCAGTGGAAGCAGGTAGTCTTAACCACTGGACCGCCAAGGAGGTCCCAGGAATATGATTTTAATAACCCCAAAGTTCCTAAGTTTATCTCTGCCTGTCTAAACACATAGAGCTAAGCCTACAACCCTCCAGTTACACTAATGTGTCTGCAGTTTGACTTTTTATCTTAATATTGCAAAACCAGGATCATAATGCAGGCATTGAGTAGTAAGCCCTTCTCACCTCCTCCATCTGGACCATCTTCCCCACACATGATCACCCATCATGGGCAGCCCTGAGCTGAGGGCCCAGAGGGCACAGGAAGGCAACACCCTGCATTTCCCCACTTGGTTTCCTGCCTCTCCCGTCTCAGGCCTCAGTTTCCCTCTAGGACCTGGCACTGAGCAGACACTCAGAGACAGGGTGGTGATGAACCTGGATTCCTTGTATCTCAATAGGAACCCATTCCCCACCCTGGGGGCAGCCTCAAGGTGACCAGGCCATAAGAGAAGAGGCTTTGATTCTCCTGTCCTCTACCCATCTGCTTTTTCCAGATTTCCCAAAGGGCTGAGCACCCTCAACACCCACCTTCTTTCTGGGGTCACCGTTCACATCTCAGGAGTCCACATCCTGAGCTGAGCCCACCTGAGCAAGTGTTTAGGGGCCTGCAGTTTGACTTTTTAATCTTAATATTGCAAAACCAGGATCATAATGCAGATATTGAGTAGTAAGCCCTTCTCACCTCCTCCATCTGGACCAGCTTCCCCACACATGAACATACTGCTCTGTTTAGGGGCCTCGGGGGTGGGAGGAAGCCCTCAGACACACCTGCCCCCACATCCAGGCAGGTTACTGCCCCTCTGGCCATGACCTCATCTCTCTGAGCTTCTGTTTCCTTCTTCTGTCAAATACTGAGAATCATCCTTTTCTCAGGCAGTTGTCCTGAGGATGGGGAGATGGGCGGGGTCCTATCCCCTGCTTACCCAGGAGTCTTCCCCTGGCTGAGTGTGAACAAGATCCAGTTGTTCTTAGCTCTGCAGATGCAGCCACCAGCTGTGCAATAAACCACACACACCCTCTGGGCCCAGATATACCTGGAGAAGCAAAAGGGAAAGTGAGCACCCTGACATCTGGGTTGCTCAGATTAAACAAACACCCTGCCCACCAGGCCCCACCCTGAGCTAATCCCACCCTCCCTGTTGACTCCCTTAGATACACAAGCCCAGTCCCGCCTGTTCAGTCCTTCATGGATGAGTACATTGTGCCTTGGGCTCTGTGAAGGACGACCCGCCACCAACAGCCTGTGAGGTCCTTTGCCAATAGTGCTCCGTCTACTCCATGGCCTTCTTCCCAGCCCCTCCGCCCTCTCCATCCACCCTCACTCACCAGCCTGCCTGCCTTGTTCACCTTCACACTGCCAGCCCTTGGCACAGTCCCAGAAGATACCAGCTGCTCCCTGCATACTGGTCATACTCCTGCTGCTGAGGGGCACACTCATGCAGGTTCTAGGCACTTCCTCCCTCAGATCCTTCTTCCAGAAACACCTACTCCTACCATGTGGCAAAGTTATGCTCATCTTTCAAAGCCCAATGCTGGCATCACTTTATCTGAAAAATCCCCAGGAAGTCCCCTCTCTGCTCCCATGGTTCCTGGGAGAGGGCCCTAAGTCCACCGCTTAGCCATCCTGAGCATGTCACCCACAACCCTTGTAGTCTCAGTTCAGTTCAGTTCAGTCACTCAGTCGTGTGCCTAACTCTTTGCAGTTCCATGGATTGCAGCACACCTGGCTTCCCTGTCCATCACCAACTCCTGGAGCTTGCTCAGACTCATGTCCATTGAGTTGGTGATGTCTAGGTCCCTATAGTCTTTCCATGCAGGCAACAATGACACCAGAGACTTTGGCCCAGGGTGGGTGATCAAGGCCATTTGGATGGATGCAGAGTTCACAGGAAGGGCTGAGAGCACACTGCTCTTTCTACCTCAGCTTATTTCCACTTGACAATTGGTCTATTGGGGAGGACTTTTATAGGAAGTCCAGAGTCTTAGTAACTCAGGAAAGTCTACAAGAGAGGGCCTACCCTGTTTCCTCTGCCCATGGTGACTCTTTTCTGGGGAACCTAAAAGGAAATAGGGTTGGTTCTCTCAAGAGAGCAGCAGTTAAGGTGCTCACTTCCTCTCCCACTGTCATTAGCAACTGACTCAGAAGTGCAGGCAGGACCGGGAGGGGGACAGCAGGGGGAGTCCCCAAGGCCAGGAAGGGCAGGGGAGGTGGCCTCCCAGCATCTGAGCTTCTCCTGCCCTCTCCCTTGGTCCAGCCTCCTCCTGCTCGCAGGCCCTGGGGTGTCACCACAGCGGCTGCTTCCTCCAGCTCTTGCCCTGCTGTGCACCCAGCTGCTCTGCGAGGGCAGCGGACCCTGAGCTAAACCCCATTCTGGCCTTTGCCACATCCCACTGTGTGACCTGGGGCTCCTTAACTGACCTGACCTGTAAAATGGAAGTAGTGTTTCCCCAGGTGTTCATGAGGGTGAAATGCCACGCGTGTCCGTGGCCTGAGCCAGTGTCTGCCACACAGCAGGTCCTGCCCGGTGTGCTGCTGTCCCCTCTACCTGGAATGTGTTAGTTTCAGGTGGAAACCTCTCCCTCTAGCATCCCTCCTCCCCCATGCTGTGTTACGTTGTTTTCCCAGTGCTCCCATGTATAAGCACCTGCTTACCAGGTGTGACTGCCTCAGGCAGATTCTGGTCCTGTTGATCTCAAGCACCCCTGCAGACACCCAGGTGCTCCACTGTTTCCCCCACCCACTTCCCCCCAGTCAGTCAATACAGAGTTACTTCTGTGGGTTCCCTCCAGGTAAGTTCTAGTTTCCTTTCTCCCGTAGTGATGCAGGAAAAATTGAAAAATGGAAGAATTTAGAAGCCTTCCTGCTCAGTGGGTTGAGAGAGAAAGAAATCTGAGGGGTCTTCTAATAAGGGCACCAATCTTATTGGATTAGGACTCTGCACTTATGGTCTCTTTTTACCTAATTACTGCCTTAAAGGCCCTATCTCCTAATACAGACATTGCAGGGGGAAGGATGGGTCAGGATTTAAATTTATGAATTAGGGGCAGGGGAACGGACTACCTGTAACCCCAGGTGAATGCATTAACAGTACCCCAGATGACTTTTGCTCAGGAAGGTGAACTTGAGCCACTTTATGTGTGTTCTTGTTTGCTCAGTCACTCAGTCGTGTCCAGCTCTCTGCAACCTCATGGACTGTAGCCTGCCAGGCTCCTCTTTCCATGGGATTCTCCAGTCAAGAATACTGCAGTGGGCTGCCAGGTCCTCCTCCAGGGCATACTCCTGACCCGGGGATGGAACCCGCGTCTCATGCGTCTCCTGCATTGCAGGCAGATGCCTTACTGCCCAGCCACTTTACATTCAATACCATTTAGGTTCCACCATAATTTCTTCTAATCTTTTTTCTTTTTTTTTTTTTCTGTGTAGAGAGCCAAGACGTTATTGACGATGTCACTGAGTATTTCCTGCAGAGAGTGAGCAGGGGAGAACTGCAGTTCCTGCTCACTGAAGACAATGCCTGGGAGAGTTTTGTGGCTGAGGCCAAACTGTCCAGGTAAACCACACAAGTGTGCCAGGAGTTTTACCCAGATCCCTTGGGAAAATCTCCCCAGGCTAGCTTCCTCCTGGCAGACACACCTCCTCCAGGCAGGATCCTAAGGTTGTTTCTTCTCAAGATCCCATCAGGAATGTTTCCTCCATGTCATTTGCTGGCAGTGAACCTGGCCTCAGGTTGAGATGAGTTGAAACCCATAACGAAGGGGCAGGTTACATGACCTTGAACAGGTTACTGAACAACTTTTGGCCTTAGTTTCTTCACCTGTTCAATTTTATTGTGGAGAAAACTGAGATCATACATGCAAAGTGCTTCACATGATGGCTGACACAGAGTAGGTGCTCAATTAATGCTAACTTTAAAAAAAAACTTGTGAAGAGATAGGATCAAAGTTCTTTTCCCTAGAGATAAGAGCCAAGTTGGACTTCCTTTGGGACATGTCAGAAAACCCTGACACCAAGATCACTTTGTGTTCCAAGACCTTTGAGAATTAACACCCAAAAAAGATGCCATTTTCATGATAGGGGATTGGAATGCAAAAGTAAGAACTCAAGAAACACCTGGACTAACAGAAAAATTTAGCCTTGGAGTACAGAATGAAGCAGGGCAAAGGCTAATAGAGTTTTGCCAAAAGAACGCACTGGTCACAGCAAACACCCTCTTCCAACAACACAAGAGAAGACTCTACACAAGGACATCACCAGATGGTCAACACCAAAATCAGATTGATTATATTCTTTGTAGCCAAAGATGGAGAAGCTCTATACAGTCAGCAAAAACAAGACCAGGAGCTGACTGTGGCTCAGATCATGAACCCCTTGTTGAACTCCAAATCAAGACTTATATTGACGAAAGTAGGGAAAACCATGAGACCATTCAGGTATGACCTAAATCAAATCCCTTATGATTATACAGTGGAAGTGAGAAATAAATTAAGGGACTAGATCTGATAGAGTGCCTGATGAACTATGGACACAGGTTTGTGACATTGTACAGGAGGCAGGGATCAAGACTAACCCCAAGAAAAAGAAATGCAAAAAAGCACAATGACTGTCTGAGGAGGCCTTACAAATAGCTGTGAAAAGAAGAGAAGTGCAAAGCAAAGAAAAAAAGGAAAGATATACCTATTTGAATGTAGAGTTCCAAAGAATAACAAGGAGAGATAAGAAAGCCTTCCTCAGTGATCCGTGCAAAGAAATAGAGGAAAATAACGAAATGGGAAAAACTAGAGATCTCTTCAAGAAAATTAGAGATACCAAGGGAACATTTCATGCAAAGATGGGCCCAATAAAGGGCAGAAAGGGTATGGACCTAACAGAAGCAGAAGATATTAAGAAGAGGTGGCAAGAATACACAGAAGAACTGTACAAAAAAGGTCTTCACAACCCAGATAATCACGGTGGTGTGATCACTCACCTAGAGCCAGACATCCTGGATGGTAAAGTCAAGTGGGCCTTAGGAAGCATCACTACCAGCAAAGCTAGTGGAGTCGATGGGATTCCAGTTGAAGTATTTCAAATCCTAAAAGATGATGCTGCACTCAATGTGCCAGCAAATTTGGAAAACTCAGCAATGGCCACAGGACTGGAAAAGGTCAGTTTTCCTTCCAATCCCAAAGAAAGGCAAAGCCAACGAATGTTCAAACTACTGCACAATTGCACTCATCTCACACACTACTAAAGTAGTGCTCAAAATTCTCCAAGCCAGCCTTCAGCAATACGTGAAACATGAACTTCCAGATGTTCAAGCTGGTTTTAGAAAAGGCAAAGGAACCAGAGAGCAAATTGCCAACATCTGCTGGATCATCGAAAAAGCAAGAGAGTTCCAGAAAAACATCTATTTCTGCTTTATTGACTATGCCAAATTCTTTGACTGTGTGGATCACAATAAACTGTGGAAAATTCTTAGAGATGGGAATACCAGACCACCTGACCTGCCTCTTGAGAAACCTGTATGCAGATTAGGAGGCAACAGTTAGAAATGGACATGGAACAACAGACTGGTTCCAAATAGGAAAAGAAGTATGTCAAGGCTGTATATTGTCACCCTGCTTATTTAACTTATATGCAGAGTACATCATGAGAAACCCTGGGCTGGAAGAAGCACAAACTGGAATCAAGATTGCTGGGAAAAATATCAATAACCTCAGATATGCAGATGACACCACCCTTATGGCAGAAAGTAAAGAAGAACTAAAGATCCTCTTGATGAAAGTGAAAGAGGAGAGTGGAAAATTTGGCGTAAAGCTCCACATTCAGAAAACCAAGATAATGGCATCCAATCCCATCACTTCATGGCAGATCGATGGGGAAACAGTGGAAACAGTGGCTGGCTTTATATTTGGGGCTACAAAATCATTGCAGATGGTGACTGCAGCCATGAAATTAAAAGACACTTGCTCCTTGGAAGGAAAGTTATGACCAACCTAGATAGCATATTAAAAAGCAGAGACATTACTTTGCCAAGAAAGGTCCATCTAGTCAAGGCTCTGGTTTTTCCAGTGGTCATGCATGGATGTGAGAGTTGGACTGTAAAGAAAGCTGAGCGTCGAAGAATTGATGCTTTTGAACTGTGGTGTTGGAGAAGACTGCTGAGAGTCCCTGGACTGCAAGGAGATCCAATCAGTCCATCCTAAAAGAGATCAGTCCTGGGTGTTCATTGGAAGGACTGATGCTGACGCTGAAACTCCAGTACTTTGGCCACCTGATGCAGAGAGCCGACTCACTTGAAAAGACCCTGATGCTGGGAAAGATTGAGGGCAGGAGGAGAAGGAGATTACAGAGGATGAAATGGTTGGAGGGCATCACCGACTCAGTGGACATGGGTTTGCGTGGACTCCAGGAGCTGGTGATGGACAGGGAGGCCTGGCGTGCTGCAGTCCATGGGGTTGCAAAGTCGGACATAACTGAGAGGCTGAACTGAACTGAATGTTAGTTAATCAGATGGCCTAGGAAGAAGTTGGTGCATTTTGAAGTATTACTGAAATGGAACAGGACCCTCTGATTCTTGCCCCCCACTCCCCTTCCCTCCATCCCCCACTATGTCCTCTGCTGCCTTTTGCCTGTGGAAAACTTAATCAAAGAATAAATTTCATCAGAGAAGTGAGAAATGCTAAAACAAAGGAAAACAATATAAGGAGATAGATAATGTAGTCATTAAGGATTTTCAAGGACCTTTAGTTCTTTCTCAAGGGCTATAGATAATATTCTAAGCCTTATCCTGTTAGCTGGATACTTACAGATACTTACAGATCTGGATTCTTACAGATACTAAAACACCAGGTGGAGAAGTTAACTACATGATGACCAGGCTATACCCAGGACTTGAGCTGCCACAATTCCGAGAACTGACCACAAAGAATCGGGAACAAGTGCACCTTGGAACTGAAGATTAACTGTACCTGAAACAACCAAGATGATGCTAGCCAGACCACTGATGACCAATTGAAGATGACTGTTAGAGATGACTGTGCTGTTTCTGCATGTAACCCCACCACCCCCTCAACTCTATCTATAAATGCTCTCACCCCCTGCTTGTCCGGGGGGTGTGGGGAGTCAGGCTTAGCACAGATGTCCGCCACCCTCCCCTGCAGTTGCCAGCAACTGAAATAAAGCAAACTTTCTTTTCCACCAACTTGCCTGTTTACTGGCTTTTGAGTAGCGAACAGAGGGACCCTCCCAAGCATACCTTTCGGTAATATTACCTGAGGTGGGATAAGGGTGAGGGTGGGGCTGGAACTGTCCACAATCCTAATATGGAATGATTTACTTCTATGATGAGTCTTTTTTAAGAATCCATGTTGCTCCTGGCCTGTCAGCCAGTCCCCACATTGTCTGAGTTGGTCTTTTGTCTTGTAAACTCCGTGCACAGAAAGTTCTGGGGCTCTGGGGATACTTCCTCCAGAATGTTGTTCTAATGTCACCATTTACGGCATAGTTGGACTTCCCCAGTGGCTCAGACGGTAAAGCNGGAATGATTTACTTCTATGATGAGTCTTTTTTAAGAATCCATGTTGCTCCTGGCCTGTCAGCCAGTCCCCACATTGTCTGAGTTGGTCTTTTGTCTTGTAAACTCCGTGCACAGAAAGTTCTGGGGCTCTGGGGATACTTCCTCCAGAACGTTGTTCTAATGTCACCATTTACGGCATAGTTGGACTTCCCCAGTGGCTCAGACGGTAAAGCACCTGTCTGCAATGCAGGAGACCCAGGTTCGATCTCTGGGTCGGGAAGATCCCCTGGAGAAGGAAATGGCAATCCACTCCAGTACTATTGCCTGAAAAATCCCATGGACAGAGGAGCTTGGTAAGCTACAGTCCATGGGGTCGCAAAGAGTCGGACACGACTGAGTGACTTCACTAGTGTGCAGCCATAGAGCTTGTGGCAGGGGGTCTGAGAGGAACTCCAGGGCCCGGAGCACCAACTGAGGGCAGCCTCTGGACATAGGTCAGGGGTCCTCACAGCCAGTCATCCCCACCAGATGATTTCCAGTGCACTCACTGGAGAGCCACTGTCATGGATCACTGGGTTCAGTTGTGTTGGCTATAGCCTGGATACCAGAAGTTCCTTCTTAAACTAGAACTCTTAAATTGAGTGCTTTCAGTAATGCTTCTTTTTTTCCCCATGGTGAGGGAAGAATTGCCCACATTCTGGTGAAAATCTGGAGTTTCTGGTGACAATGGGTAGGTTTGCAGGTCAAGCTCATCTGTGGGATACTGTGTCCCCTCAATGCAGGCCCCCTGGCATTCTTGCCCTGCTGGATGAGGAGTGCTGGTTCCCCAAAGCCACGGGAAAGAGCTTCAAGGAGAACGTGGGGCAGGAGCAGGACACCCACCCCCAGTTCCAGAAGCCCAAGCAGCTGAAGGACAAAGCAGATTTCTGCATCATCCAATTCACTAGCAAAGTGAGGAGTGCACACAGAGGAAGGTGTGGCTGGACCTTCTTGGGAGACAGAGAGACGATTCTATGACCTTGAACCCTGAGTTGGAGACAGGTGGGAGGTACTTATTCATCACCACATGTTCCATTTTGTTAGAAGCTTGCAGCAGTCCTGTGAGGTGCTCAGTCAGTCAGTTCAGTCGCTCAGTCGTGTCCAACTCTTTGCGACCCCATGAATCGCAGCACGCCAGGCCTCCCTGTCCATCACCAACTCCCGGAGTTCCCTGAGACTCACATCCATCGAGTCGGTGATGCCATTCAGCCATCTCATCCTGTGTCATCCCCTTCTCCTCCTGCCCCCAATCCCTCCCAGCATCAGAGTCAACTCTTCGCATGAGGTGGCCAAAGTACTGGAGTTTCAGCTTTAGCATCATTCCTTCCAAAGAAATCCCAGGGCTGATCTCCTTCAGAATGGACTGATTGGATCTCCTTGCAGTCCAAGGGACTCTCAAGAGTCTTCTCCAACACCACAGTTCAAAAGCATCAATTCTTCGGCGCTCAGCCTTCTTCACAGGTGCTCAGGCTGTGTATTATTATTAGGTGCATTTTCCAGGTAAGGAAGTGAGATTTGTGCTAAAGGTGCTGGCTCTGGAGTTTGTACTGGAGCTCTATTTCTGTGTTATTTTGGGCCAGAGAATTCACCTCTCTGAGTCTTGGTTGCCTCACAAGGGAAATGGGGGTGACCAGCACTGTATCAGAGAACATGAATTAAATAGTCTTGGGAAGCCGAGCACTGCACTGTCAGCACTCTGCGGCAGGGCCTCTCAGCCTCCACATTGCCCTTCTTGAGGGATGGAGGCCGGATCAGTCTTTACTGTCTAGGACTGTCTTGTGCATTGTAGGATGTTTAGCAGCAACCCTGACTCCTCCCCACCAAGGTCAGTAGCGCAGTCCCTACTTGAAACAACCAGTAAGGCCTCCAGACACCCCAAACATCAGCAAGGTGTGGCCAGTAAGTGGCAGAGCTGCCGTCACACCAGCTGGCGCACCTTCCCCAGCTGGCTTGTTCCTGGGGCTTGGCCCTAACCCAGCAGGAGTGTCCTGAGTCTGCAGAGGTCCAAGCTTAGACTAAAGCTGGTCCTCAGCATGTTGTGCTGTTTGTACAGAATACCTCACAGTTGGTTACTCTCGCACGTGTGACGAGCCAGGCTGTGCTCAGCCTCCCCGTCAATGACAACTGGTGACAAGAGACTTATACTGACACAGTGCTGCTCCCAAGCCAGCTCTGGTCCTCGCCCACCATCCTGCACGTGGCCCTGCACTGCTTGGCCTTGCGTGCTTGACTCCTCTGTCTCCTTAGGATGTTGAAGCCACTCGTGACTTTAAAATGCCTGTTTAAAGAAACTCCGTTTCTCTAATTATCTAAAGTAATGCCGCCTGAACCCCCATGTCCATTGCCACCTTGGTCAGAAATGCACTTGGGCAGAGATGTTTGCAGGTAAGGTCCTTTCAGAGTCGAGGATTTTCTTTCCCTACAAGTCTGACTCGTTATCTGCCCTGTGCTGCTGGACCCCACCTGCACACTTCCCTGCCTCCTTTCAGTCTCTTTTCCCTGTACCAGGTGAGGCCGCCTACAGCAGTAGGCCCAACCCTAGCTCTAGGCCCTCCCTCGACTTTGGCCTTGCTCCAGGGTTCCTTGGTAGAAGGGGTAGCCTCTTGGAGAGGGCTAGCAGCTGGCTCTCCTCCTCTAGATCGAAGCCCTTGAGCTCGACAGTAACATGTACCGCATCAGCAAGAGCAAGGTCTTCTTCTGGGCCGGCGTGTTGGCCCATTTTGAGGAGGAGCAGGACCTGAAGATCACGGACGGCATCGTCGGCTTCCAGGCCTGCTGCAGGGGCTACCTGACCAGGAGGTAAGTCCCGGGATGCCCACCCACAGCTCAGGGCCCCCAGCTGTCCTGTGGTGGAGGCACTGAGGAAGGGGGCCTGGGCACCCTCACCTAGGCAGGTGTCCCACGAGGAGGCCCATGTGCTTTCCCTGCCCCTTGCTTCCTGGATTTCTGCCTGAGGTTTAAGGTGAGCAGGCAGGAGGAGTGACTGTGTTCAGATTTTCCCTCCAAGAAAGCCCCTGCCTCCCACTGTCCCTCCCTGTACAGCCCCTCCTGTAGGAGCAACTCCCAGAGGATCCCAGGCTCCAGGGAGGAGGCATCCTTGAGTCCCGGCAGCTCCTGTGGGGTCAGGGGAGGACTTGTGCAGGGTAGTGGGCAGGGCAGCTGAACGTTTACCCCCTGACCCGTCTGAGTCTGTGCTCAGGGGTGTCTGTTCCAGCCCGAACTCTGAACTATGTGGACAGAGCGTGAGTGTGTGGTGTTTGGACAAACGGACTTTTGCAAGACATGAGCTGGTGACATTCTCCTGCCAAAGAGAAGTCCCTGAGTTACTGAAAGAAATCCCTGGCCTCTCGTTCCCCAACCCCTCTTCCTTACCTGCAAAATCAGATTGAATTCCTGGCTTTTATTATGGGTGATTGTAAGACCAAACAGTAGTGTGTGGTCCTCATGAAATAACACTCATCACTCTTATGTCCCTCCCCTAAAAGCAGGGAGGAGGTGGCCATGAGGGCCCAGGGACATTTCCTGTGATGAAGCAGCCCTGATGGAAGGTCAAGGAGGCCTCCAGGAAGGGTCAGGGTTCCAGGAAAACTGCAGCCCCTTCCTCTTGGGACAAAGCAGAAAAGTCCACCAGCAGTCCATCTGCAGGACTCTCAAGCTGTGGGATCTTTGCTTCTCAGTTTCTTTATCTGTACGGTGGAGCCAACAGTTCCTAGAGCTGATGTGAGAATTAAATAGGAAATGTGAGGGTGGTGCCAGCACAGACCCTGGCATGTGCTCAGTCCTCTCCCCACAATGAGTCTCTTCTCAGGAACTAAAAAGGAAAAGGGCTGGCTCTCTCTTGTAGACTTTTCTGAGTTACTAGGACACTAGCCTTCCTGTACAAGTCCTCCATTTGGAGAGAAATATATCTGTGGTCAGGTGGAAATAAGCCAGGGCAGAAAAGAGCAGTGTGCTCTCAGCCCTTCCCGCAATCTTAGGCACCACCTAACGGCGGTGACCACCAAGGCCAGCCCTCCTCCTGTGACTCCACTGGAACAAAAGGCACTTGTACCATCCCTTCGGTCAAGGCCAAGTCGAGAAGGATCTGATCACCAGTATTGAGGGTAGAGGCATGGATAGAGTGGCTGAAGGGTGGCCTTAGGCCCCTCTTCCAGGCACTGTGGGAGCATAGCAGGGGACAGTGGACTCTGGACCCACATGGACATTGCTCTCAGCAAGAACAATATGACCAGTATGCGGTTAGCAGCTGCTACGTCCCAGGACTGTGCCACGTGCTGGTGGCATCAAGAGGAATAAGGCAGGCAGGCTGGTGAGAGTGAGTGGATAGACAGGGTCGAGGGGACTGGAAGAAGCCCATGGGAAGGGGCAGGGATTGGAAAAGGGGCTTACAGTGTATTGGTGGCAGGTCTTCCTTTGGGGAGCCCAGGGCAAGATATGCTTGGTCAGTAAGAACCTGGCATGTCAGGCGTGGCTTGTTTAGCTAAGGGAGTCAACAAACAGTCTGGGTTTAGCACAGGGTGGGACCTGGTAGGCAGAATGCTTATTTAATCTGAGCAATCCAGATGTGAGGGCATTCACTTTCTCTTTTGCTTCTCCAAGTGTATCTGGACCGACACAATGTGTGTGGTTTATTGCAGAGATGCACAGCTGGTGGCTGCATCTGCAGAGCTCAGAACAAGTGGATCTTGCTCACACTCAGCCAGAGAAGATTCCTGGGTAACCAGGTGGGTAGGCCCCCCACCCCTCTCCCCAGTCTCAGGATGAATGTCTGAGAAAAGATGATTGTCGCTAGTTGACAGAAGGAAATGGAAGCTCAGAGAGGTGAGGTCATGGCTGAGGCAACAAGTTAAGCAGGAGCAGAGCCTGGTTGTGGAAGCAGGTGTGTCTGACGGCTTCCTCCCGCCACCTGGGCCCCTGAACAGTGCAGAGGGAGGGCGACACCTGCTCAGATTGGCTCAGCTCAGGATGTGGACTCCTGAGACGTGAGCGGTGACCCCAGAAGGAAGGCGGTGCTGGGGGTGCTCAGTCCTTTGGGACATTTAGAGAAAGCTGACGGGGTAGAGGAGGGTGGTGGGGTCAGACTCTCTCCTCCTGTGGCCTGGCCACCTTGAGGCTTCCCCCAGGGTGCTGTGCTGATGCTGACAGGGACAAAGGATTTCTTTTCCGATATTAATATAAGGAATCCAGGTTCATAACCATTTTGTCTCTGAGCGCCTGCTCAGTGTCAGGCCTCGGGGGGAAACTGAGGCCTGGGAGGGGAAGGACAAGAGACTGTGTTGGGGGACAGGGCTTTGTCTTCCTGTGCTCACCAGGCCCTCAGGTCAGGACTGTACGTGATGGTGCTTCTTTGGGGGAAGATGGCCCTAATAGAGTGAGAGGGCTTACTGTACTGTGTCCACATGATGATGCGGGGTTTGCAACATTAAGATAAAAAAGCCAAACTGTAGACATGTCAGTATAACAAGAGGGACATGACCTTAGATCTATGTGTTTAGACAGGCAGAGACAAACCTAGAAACTTTGGGGTTATTAAAAGCATATTCCTGGGACTTCCCTGGTGGTCTAGTGGTTAAGGCTTCGTGCCTCTGTTAGGGGAAGCACACTGATTGAAACCGCCCACCCTGGCCAGGCACCATAGTAACCATTTGCATGAGTCGTTTGATGACTGGAGATCCTGATAAGGAATATGGAACTAATAAGCCCCCACCAACCGGAAGAGTTTGGGAAAGGTCGAAAGGAGACACCGCGTGTCCGTCCACTTCCCAGAATCTCTCTCGCTAGCATCCTTCTTGCCTGAGCGATGCGTGCGCCACCAGGAAAGACTCTGAATTAGAGAGATTGGCCAAAGACCACCCGGAAACTAATCCCATCACCATAAAACCCGAGACTGCGAGCCACGCGGCAGAGCAGTTCTCCTGGGTTTCCTTACCCTACTGCTCTCCACCCGGTGCCCTTTCCCAATAAAATCTCTTGCTTTGTCAGCACATGTGTCTCCTCGGACAATTCATTTCCGAGTGTTAGACAAGAGCCCAGTTTCGGGCCCTGGAAGGGGTCCGCCTTCCTGCAGCACTTCCATTGAATTGGTCGTGGGTTCAGTCCCTGGTTGGGAAACTAAGATCCCACATACTGGGTTTCAAGGTTAAAAAATTAAGTAAAAGATAAGAATAGAATGTATATTTTGATCAGTTTAAATAAAATAAAATCACATTCCCCACTTACATACCCATGTCAGAAGGCCTGGTCTTGGCCTCCACTCTGCCCTCTTGCCTCTGAGAGCTGTATGACCCTGGACAAGTCACCTCCCTGGGAACTGTTTGTTTAGATCTCTTGCATGCGTGACTGCTTAGGAGTTTAGTCGTGTTGAACTGCAAAGTTCCGCCCTGGAGTCCGTCGCCAAAGACCACCAAGACACAGGATCGATGCAAATAGCAAGAGGATTTATTGAACCGGCGCGCCGGGGTTCTGTCCTCCTTAAGCAAGGAGCGAACCCCGATGACAGTTACAGAACAGTTTTTAAGCACAAAAAACCACATTGGGCGGGGAGGTATAGATATATCATGATTGGTCACAATACTGCTGACCTTTACAAGGATAGGCTCGTGAGGGTCTGGCGATATTTTTCACAATCTGCGGATAACACACAGTTTACACAACTTTTTTTTCTGACTCTCTGGAAAGTCAAACCTTCCAGGTCAGGGTCTGTAAGTTACAAACCCTCCAGGTCAGGGTCTGTGAGTCACAAGCCCTCCAGGTCAGGGTCTGTGAGTCACAAATAACAGAGATAACCTTTCAGTTGGTCTGGAAAGTCCCTAAATCTTACAGGTTACTTCCTCACAGTTGTGTCAGATTCTTTGTGACCCCATGGATTGTAGCCTGCCACGCTCCTCTGTCCATGGGATTTTTCAGGAAAGAATACTGGATTGGGTTGCCATTTTCCTCCTCCAGGGGATCTTCCCAACCCAGGGATCCAATCCACATCTCCTGCAATGCAGGCCAATTCTTTACTGTCTGAGTCATCTGGGAAGCCCTTTCAGATCTCTTACGCATTTCTTAAAAGTTGATTTCAGTCTTCACATGTGGGTTTGTAGTTTCTCTCTGTGTTGGAAATATTCACCTTTGTCTACTCAATATATTGGAAACCTGTCTCCAGGTCACTTATCTTATATTCTGATCTAGTTAATGGTGTCCTTTGAAATTTTTGATTTTTGAGGTCAAATGGTTTCTGGGATTAGTGTGTTGTAAGAAAGTTTTCCTTAACAATACTTTCCAGTTTGTTTCCTTTCTTCCATGCCAGGGTCCAGCCCCCGCAGGATCCAGGGGAACCTGAAGGAAAAACGGCGTCGGTGAATGGTTTAGAGAGAGATAAGGAAAGAACATTGTAGATAAGAAAATAGAGGAGAGAAAAAGGCTGATATTCCTTGGTTTATATAGAAAGCTAGTAAAGTCTTAGAAGCCCAGGCAGAAAAGTGAACGCAGAGAGCCTCTGTGTTCCAAGGGATCAGCCTGAAAAAGAAAGTAAGAGAGAAAAAAAAAGAGAGAGAGAAAAAGAAAAACAGGGGGTGACCAAGCTTCTTTGAGCGAGGCCCAATAGCTTTATTTTTTAAAGGTACTTTTATACCTTGTCTTATACATAGAGGGAAATGAAAGATGCAAAGTCATACAGAGTCAGCCCAAACATTACATCTGTTTTGTCTTTATCGAAACCAGGATTTTTTCTGCAAACCTTTCCCATAAATAATATTGTGTACATTATCTTCTGGCCTTGGAGGCCTGTGAACATTTTATGACCCTCTTTCAATAAAGGCTGTTCAACCAGAAAACTTATTTTCCCTTGAAATGTTTTTTCGTATATTTCTAATCTATGTCAGCCTCAGAAAGTATTAAACAAGTTACATTTCTCACGGAGCAAAGGTGCAGTGAATTACAAGAAAGAACNATTGGTGAAAGTCATGAAATAGTAAAACAGACAGATTCTGGTTTTGGGGTAGATGCTCGAGAAAGCCTAGGGAGCCCCTTGAGTCCTGAAGTGTTGCTTAACAGTTCTCTTCCACATGACCTTGTCATGGGTGGGATTTCCCATGGTGGCTCCCGGCACTTCCGATATGTCTTTGTTTTTGTTTTTTTCTTTTTTCTTTTGGGTTTACATTTAGATCCCTTCAGGTTTCATTGATTGATTGATTAGAAGCTTTTGTTTCTTCTTGGTCCCCTATTTCTTCCCTCTTTTATCTTCCCCTTCCTTCCTTTTTTTTTCCTCCTGCTCACCTGCTGTCCTGAACTCCCTCTCTTCCTGCCTATGTCCTTCTTCTTCTCCTTAAAGTGAACATGTTTAACAGGTACCTACTGCAGTCAAAAAGGGACACACTGTTCTTCTATGCCTTCAAAGGAGCCTCCAGTGCAGTAAAGCATCTTTCAGATTTTAGCTGGAACCCATATCTTTCTTCTTATAGAAAACTATCATGACTGGAGTAAGGAGACATGAGGAAATGCAGGTGTTTCCTGCTACTTAAAAGTAGTGCTACCAGGAAACTTTTCTTAAACCAGGATGGCATTGAGGAAAAAGGATATAGGTCTCACATCACAGTTTATTGGCAGAGGGTGATGTTTTGGAAATTGGGGAATGCCTGTAAATGGAAATGCTCAGAAATCTGATAGCAGAGTCTGTCAGAAAGAGCTTTTCATCCAGACAGACAAGGAAAGCAAATAGAATTACTGCACCATAGGGAAAACAAGGGTTGTGCTGTGTCTTCAAGAAGCTGGTTGTTTCATGTCCCAGTTTCAGGTCCCACACCTGGTGTTTTAGCCAGACTGTGTTCAGGAGGTTGGAGGGTACCCTGGAGGCCCTGGAGCAGGAGGAAGAGCAGCGAAGAGACAGGGCCCCTGCCCAGTGCTGGGAGCTGAAGAAACTCAATGCAAATAGAGTCCCAATCAGGGAAGTGCAAGGTTCCAGGGGTGCCTGGAGAGGAAGTGGGGGAAGGCAGTAGAGGAAGAAGGCTTTGGAGCTGGTCCTCCGAGGACAGGTAACATTTCGCTGAAATCAGATTGATTATATTCTTTGCAGCTGAAGATGGAGAAGCTCTATACAATCAGCAAAAACAAGACCTGGAGCTGACTGTGGCTCAGATCATGAGCTCCTTATTGCAAAATTCGGACTTAAGTTGAAAAGAGTAGGGAAAACCACTAGGCCATTCAGATATGACCTAAATCAAATCCCTTACTTACAGTTATACAGTGAAAGTGACAAGTAGATTCAAGGGGTTAGATCTGATAGATGACTCTCTGAAGAGCTATGGATGGAGGCTCACAACACTGTACAGGAGGCAGTGATGAAAACCATCCCCAAGAAAAGAAATGCAAAAAAGGGAACTAGTTGTCTGAGGAGGACTTACAAATAGCTGTGAAAAGAAGAGAAGCAAAAGACAAAGGAGAAAAGCAAAGATACACCCATCTGAGTGCAGAGTTCCAAAAAACATCAAAGAGAGAGAAAGCCTTCTTAACCAAACCATGCAAAAAGAAAAAAAGAAAAAAAGAAAAAGCAGGAGAACATGGACTGGGAAAGACTAGAGATGAAAATTAGAGATACCAAAGAGAATATTTCACGCAAAAATGGGCACAATATAGGACAGAAGTGGTATGGTCCTAACAGCAGCAGAAGATATTAAGAACAGGTTGCAAGAATACACAGAACTATACGAAAAAGGTCTTAATAACCCAGATAACCACATGGTTTGATCACTCACCTAGAGCCAGACATCCGGTAGTATGAAGTGAAGTGGGCCTTAGGAAGCATTACTCCAAACAAAGTTAGTGGAGGTGATGGAATTCCAGCTGAGCTATTGAAAGTTTGCGGCTGTGACCCTTTAACGACACCCAGCTTCTTGGCCTCTGGAGGAGAGGATTTCAATGCAGAGCCAGAGATGAGACTTGATCACTTGAAGCTTTTGTGTAACAAAGTCTTATTAACGTATAAAAGGGATAGAGAAAGCTTCTAACACAGACATCAGAAAGGGCAGAAAGAGTGACCCCTTGCTAGTTTTTAGCAGGGCATTACATACCTGATAGCAAGCTGCTATCAGATAAAAGAAATGCCTCAGACAGAGAGTGTTGCACCAGGCTCCTCTCCCACAACATACATTTTGAGATAGGATGGCACAAGGGGAGTCATCTCCAGCCTTAAAACAATTGACATGCACCTTGAAGAAAGGCAGATTTCCAAGCAAATACATAGTCTCATTAATATAGCTTAAAAAAAATATTTCCATGAGTAAGACATACTGGTTTGTTGAGCCATTATCAGCTCAAAGTTTGAGAAAAGGTTAGTCTTAGGGGGAATCAATGTGAAGAAAAGCAGATTCCAAAGCAAATACATAGTTTCATTAGCATAGTTTAAGAAACAGATTTCCAAGAGAAAAACGTATTAGTTTGCTGAGCCATTAGTAGCCCAAGGTTAAGTTCTGACACTAAGTTCAGAACCAAGTGTCCTCATGGCAACACACAATTAGAGGAGCCTCCTTCAATTTTGTGTTAAAGAAGAAAAAAACATCTGCCACTTGCAGTTTATTTCCTCCTGCCGCTTGGGGACCCCTGGCCTTCCTATCTGAGTGTTAACCCTCTCACTAGTTCAAATCCTAAAAGATGCTGCTGCTAAGTGCTGTACTCAATATGTCAACAAACTTGGAAAACTCAGCAGTAGCCACACGACTGAAAAAGATCAGTTTCCATTCCAATCCCAAAGAAGAGCGATGCCAAAGAATGTTCAAACTACTACACAACTCTACTCATTTCACATGCTAGCAAGGTAATGTTCAAAGCCTTCAAGCTAGGCTTCAACAGTACATGAGCCAAGAACTTTCAGATGTACAAGCTGGATTTATAAAAGGCAGAGAGGAACCAGAGATCAAATTATCCACATCTTTTAAGTCATAGAAAATTCCAGAATTCCAGTAAAACATCTATTTCTGCTTCATTGACTATGCTAAAGCCTTTGACTGTATGGAACACAGCAGTCTGTGGAAAATCTTTCAAGATTATTCAAAATTAATTATTCAAAATGATTAAGGTGGTCTGGGAATACCAGACCACCTTACCTGCCTCCTGAGAAACCTGTATGCAAGTGAAGAAGCAGCAGTTAGAACTGGACATGGAACAATAGACTGGTTCAAAATTGGAAAGCAGTACTTCAAGGCTGTATACTGTCACCCGGCTTNTTCAAAAATAATTATTCAAAATGATTAAGGTGGTCTGGGAATACCAGACCACCTTACCTGCCTCCTGAGAAACCTGTATGCAAGTGAAGAAGCAGCAGTTAGAACTGGACATGGAACAATAGACTGGTTCAAAATTGGAAAGCAGTACTTCAAGGCTGTATACTGTCACCTGGCTTCAGTTCAGTTCACTTCAGTCACTCAGTCATGTCCGACTCTTTGCGACCCCATGGACTGCAACACACCAGGCCTCCCTGTCCATCGCCAAATCCCAGAGTTTACTCAAACTCATGTCACTGAGTCGGTGAGGCAGTCCAACCATCTCCTCCTCTGTTGTCCCCTTCTCCTCCTGCCTTCAATCTTTCCCAGAATCAGGGTCTTTTCAAATGAGTCAGCTCTTCTCATCATGTGGCCAAAGTATTGGAGTTTCAGCTTCAACATCAGTCCTTCCAATGAATAATCAGGATTGATTGCTTTAGCATAGACTGGTTGGATCTCCTTGCAGTCCAAGGGACTCTCAAGAGTCTTCTCCCACACCACAGTTCAAAAGAATCAGTTCTTCGGCGCTCAGCTTTCTTTATAGTTCAACTCTCACATCCATACATGACTACTAGAAAAACCATATCTTTGACTAGACGGACCTTTGTTGGCAAAGTAATGTCTCTGCTTTTCAATATGCTCTCTGGGTTGGTCATAACTTTCCTTCCAAGGAGCAAGCGTCTTTTAATTTCACGGCTGCATTCATCATCTGCAGTGATTGTGGAGCCCAAGACAATGAAATCTGTCACTGTTTCCACTGTTTCCCCATCTACTTGCCATGAAGTGATGGGACCAGATGCCATGATCTTAGTTTTCTGAATGTTGAGTTTTAAGCCAACTTTTCCACTCTCCTCTTTCACTTTCATCAAGAGATCTCTTTAGCTCTTATTTAACTGCTTATTTAACTTACAAGCAGAGTACACACCATGGGAAATGCTAGGCTGGATGAAGCTCAGCTGGAATAAAGATTGCTGGGAGAAATATCAATAGCCTCAGATATGCAGATGACACCACCTTTATGGAAGAAAGTGAAGAAGAACTAAAGAGCGTCTTGATGAGGGTGAAAGAGGAGAGTGAAAAAGCTGGCTGAAAACTCAATATTCAAAAAACAAAGATCATGGTCTTGTCCCATCACTTCTTGGAAAACATATGGGGGAAAAATGTAAACAGTGACAGACTTCATTTTCTTGAGTTCCAAAATCACTGCAGATGGTGACTGAAGCCATGAAATTAAAAGACGCTTGCTTCTTGGAAGAAAAGTTATGACCAAACTAGACAGCATATTAAAAAGCAGAGTACTGCATTTCAGACTCTTGTTGACTATGATGGCTACTCCATTTCTTCTAAAGGATTCTTGCCCACAGTAATAGGTATAATGGTCCTCTGAGTTAAATTCACCCATTCCAGTCCATTTTAGTTCGCTGATTCATAAAATGTCGATATTCACTCTTGCCATCTCCTGTTTGACCACTTACAATTTGCCTTGATTCATAAACCTAACATTCCAGGTTCCTATGCAATATTGCTCTTTACAGCATCACACTTTATTTCCATCACCAGTCACATCCACAACTGGGTGTTGTTGTTGCTTTGGCTCCGTCTCTTCATTCTTTCTGGAGTTATTTCTCCACTGATCTCCAGTAGCATATTGGGCACCTACTGACCTGGGGAATTCATCTTTCCATGTCCTATATTTTGCCTTTTCATACTGGACTGGAAAAGGTCGGTTTTCATTGCAATCTCAAAGCAAGGCAATGCCAAGGGACGTTCAAACTACCGCACAATTGCAGTCATCTCTCATGCTAGCAAGGTGAGGTGAGGTGAAGTCACTCAGTCGTGTCCAACTCTTCGCGACCCCGAGGACTGTAACCTACTAGGCTTCTCCATCCATGGGATTCTCCAGGCAAGAATACTGGAGTGGATTGCCATTTCCTTCTCCAGGGGATCTTCCCGACCCAGGGATCGAACTCAGGTCTCCTGCATTGGAGGCAGACGCTTTAACCTCTGAGCCACCAGGCTTGAACAGTACGTGAACCATGAACTTCCAGATGTTCAAGCTGGATTTAGAAAAGGCTGAGGAACCAGAAATGAAATTGTCAACATCCGCTGGATCATCGAAAAAGCAAGAGAGTTCCAGAAAAACATCTACTTCTGCTTTATTGACTATGTCAAAGATTTTGACTGTGTGGATCACAACAAACTGTGGAAAATTCTTCAAGAGATGGGAATACCAGACCACCTGGCCTGCCTCCTGAGAATTCTGTATGCAGGTCACGAACAAACAGTTAGAGCTGGACATGGAACAACAGACTGGTTCCAAATCCAGAAAGCAGTACATTTCAGATATACAAATATAAAAAAGCTGTATATTGTCACCCTGCTTATTTAACTTATATGCAGAGTACATCATGAGAAACACTGGGCTGGAAGAAGCACAAGCTGGAATCAAGATTGCCTGGAGAAATATCCATAACCTCAGATATGCAGATGACACCACCCTTATTGCAGAAAGTGAAGAAGAGCTAAAAAAAAACCTTTGATGAAAGTGAAAAAGGAGAGTGAAAAAGTTGGCTTAAAGCTCAACATTCAGAAAACGAAGATCATGGCATCCAGTCCCATCACTTCATGGCAAATAGATGGGAACACAGTGGAAACTGTGGCTGACTTTATTTTTCTGGGCTCCAAAATCACTGCAGATGGTGATTGCAGCCATGAAATTAAAAGACACTTACTTCTTGGAAGGAAAGTTATGACCAACCTAGACAGCATATTAAAAAGCAGAGACATTACTTTGTCCACAAAGATCCATCTAGTCAAGACTATGGTTTTTCCAGTGGTCATGTATGAATGTGAGAGTTGGACTGTAAAGAAAGCTGAGCACTGAAAAATTGATTGTTTTGAACTGTGGTGTTGGAGAAGACTCTTGAGAGTCCCTTGGACTGCAAGGAGATCCAACCAGTCCATCCTAAACAAGATTAGTCCTGGGTGTTCATTGGAAGGACTGATGTTGACCCTGAAACTCCAATACTTTGCCCACCTCATGTGAAGAGCTGGCTCATTTGAAAAGACCCTGATTCTGGGAAAGATTGAAGGCAGGAGGAAATGGGGATGACAGAGGATGAGATGGTTGGATGGCATCACCGACTCAATGGA
>SJYH01008498.1:56453-71072 GCA_006408735.1 Sylvicapra grimmia | reverse complement strand
TTTTTTTTTTTGGATGGAAGCATGGTCACAGTATTTCCTGGTGGCTGAGATCCCTTTAATGTGAATGTAACAAACTCACCGGTGAAGCCTCGGAGGAGCGTGCTTGATGACAGACGGTTGGGAGCCTGGTCCCGTCCTCTGGTGAGGTGCAGAGACCTGTCTTCTTTTGGGGGTCCTGGGAGACCCCTGGGGAAGCGGGAACAGGCTTGCAGCAGCAAGACTCAGCGCTGGGGGAAGGCAGCGAGAGGGAGAAGTCTGTCAAATGATGCCCGATCATTCTAAAGATGGCTTCCCAGGCGGTGTTGGTTGGTAAAGAATCCACTTGCCAATGCAGGAGATGCAAGAGTGTCAGGTTCGATCCCTGGGTTGGGAAGGTCCCCTGGAAAAGGGAATGGCAACCCACTCTTGCCTGGGAAATCCCATGGACAGAGGAGCCTGGTGGGCTACAGTCCAGGGGGTCTCAGAGTCAGACCTGACTAAAGAGAGGATTATTACATCAACTGTCCTTTTTTTTTGGGACATTTTTCTGGAATGTCAGTAAAGACACTCGGCATAAAACTCGACATGGAATGGATTTCATTTTCCAATTTGCAAATATTTTTTTTATCCCAACACTAATGCCAACTCCTTCACTGACGGAGCCCTGAAACGTTAACAATACTGTTTGTTTTGCAGAACTGTGCTTCTGGAGGGGACCAACAGCACGTGGCTCGGATGGAGCGGAAGATGGTTATCAAGGGGCACGGGGAGTTATTTGGACGTGAGAAGCAACGCTGAGATCTGGAAACTGGGTGAAAAATCACGTTGGAGCCACGCCCCGTAGCTGAAGGTAGTACCTTCAAGGCATCTTTTTTACAAAATTATTTTAATTTTTAAGATCTTGCTTATTTATTTCTGGCTGTGCTTGGTCTTCGCTGCTGCAAGCTGGCTTTCCCTGGTTGCAGGGAGCGGGGGTACGCTCTTGTTGTGGAACACGATCTCTCGGGCGTGTGGGCTTAGCCGCTCTGTGGCACGTGGGCTCTCCCCAGATCAGGGACCCATCCCCGTGTCTTCCGCTTTGGCAGGTGGTTTCATTCGTTATCCCTGAGCGATCCGGAAAACCCCCAAGGTAAACCTTTCACATTTGTTTATAGTTCTTTTTTTTTTTTTGCCTAAGTGTGATGTAAAAATGTCCTTCTGAAAACTGTACTAAACACACCTTCCAACAGGCAAACGTCTTAACCCACTTGGGCCTGTCTTTTGAAAGATACTGAGGCTCTGGGATTAAAAGTTGCATTCTATGCAACTTGGGGTATTTCCGAAGTTTCTATTCCACTTCCCAACTTACTAGACTGATTCCCTCCCATTTCGATCACTGTGAATTGTTCTCAAGAGATTTTATCATTTCAAGGTTCAGAGGTCACTCAGATTATTGTCTTTGGAACCTGACGGATGTGTGGATTCGTTTGTTCTTGCTGTGTGATACTCTCTACATGTCGCAGCCCAGAGATACACGATCGGTAGATGTTGATCATAAACACAGATCCATCCTCAGTCCCCACCTCCCTTTCGCTTCTGTTATTCTCTGGAAAACAATCACCATTCTGAATTTTATGTACCGCCCTCTCATCTTTAAGAGAGAAAACGGGAGAGGCTGCTTTCTTCCTTTGAAAACAAAATGTGGAGGTCTCTAAGAAATAAAGAGTGTCTTCGCTATACGTATCTGGCAGACTTTCAAAAATGGACTATAGCCCTGTGTTTGAAAACTGGCTTTAGTGGAGGTCCAGTGGTTGGCACCTCACCTTCCAAGGCAGGGAGTGAGGCTTGGTCCCTGGTTAGGGCGGGAGAGGTGAGGTCCCACATGCCTGGTGGTCGAAAACCCAAAGCATAGAACAGAAGCAATATTGTCATAAATTCAATAAAGACTTAAAATGGTCCACATCAAAAGAAATTTTTTTTGGCTTTAGGCTACTATCCACAATGTATAGCTGGTTTTCTTTAATTAATCTTTAAGTACAGACAAGGAGGGCTCTCCTGATAGTTCAGCTGGTAAAGAATCCGCCTGCAGTGTGGGAGACCTGGGTTCGAGTCTCTGGGTTGGGAAGATCCCCTGGAGAAGGGAAAGACTACCCACCCCAGTATTCTGGCCTGGAGAATCCCATGGGCTGTACAGTCCATGTGGTCGCAAAGAGTCGGACATAACTGAGCAACTGAGCCCACACACATATACACTATGAATACACTTCATACTCATTCAGTAAATGGCAGTGAGAGCCGAAATAGGGTTACAAATAGACAGGTGATAGTTTCTTAAAGAGAAAGTCGCTCAGGAGTGCCTGACTCTTTGCGATCCCATGGACTGGAGCCTGCCAGGCTCCTCTGTCCATGGGATTCTCCAGGCAAGAATACTGGAGTGGGTTGCCATGCCCTCCTCCAGGGGATCTTCCCAACTCAAGGATTGAAATCAGGTCTCCTGCATTGCAGGCAGATTCTTTTCCATCCAATCTGAGGTTAGTTCAAAAGTGGATTTTGTACGCATGTCAATAAACTTCTCTACTCTGTTTCACCAAAAAAAAAAAAGANCCCTCCTCCAGGGGATCTTCCCAACTCAAGGATTGAAATCAGGTCTCCTGCATTGCAGGCAGATTCTTTTCCATCCAATCTGAGGTTAGTTCAAATGTGGATTTTGTATGCATGTCAATAAACTTCTCTACTCTGTTTCACCAAAAAAAAAAAAGAAAAAGAAAAAAAGAAAGAAAGAAAAAGTGAATATTTGTTTCTCTTTGGTTAGAAGCAATTCATTGCATTTAGTCTGTTAAGAGTCTGAGTAAATTTAGTTGAAGTTTTAATAAAAGTTTATGAGAAACCACATTATCTGTTGTTTAAGGGCAGTTTAATTCTAAGGCTGCCTGTCCAGAGAGCCTCCCTTTAATTAAGATGACCAATTATCCGTTTATGATTACATGATTTCAAAGTCTAAGTGAATTTAAAAATTTTATATACATATATATCTCCGGTAGTAATACAGTCAAAATCAATTTGGGGATGGAGGTCACTAAAAAAATAATGAGGCAGAAAATTGACCAAAAAAAAAACAAAAAGGCTGAAGGAGTTTTAAAATATTAATGGCAATGGTTTTCCATGAGATGGAGCTGCTTAGCTATCAGCAGGAAAAAAAAAAAAAAAACACATTTAAAAAAGGCAGAGGGGAATCTGATTAGATGTTTCTTAATTAAATATTTACTTTGCTCCGCAATCTCATCTTATTTTTCCACCGTTGTGGAGCGCGTTTATCAGAGAAGTGAGTAGCTGTGAAGATGTCTTCTGGGAACATTACAGAATGAAGCTGTGCACTCAAAACGGAGGGGGCTGGTGACGACTTATTTCACTGCAGAGATCTCCCGCCCCGAATTCTCCCTTTTCAGTAATACAGTCGACATTGGGAGGGTCCCCCGTGAGTGTTGGCACTGGGTTCAAGTCTGAATACGCCAAGGTGGATGAGGGGTGCTTGCCATACCGAAAACCTCAAGCCTGGAAAGAAAGTCTTACGGGTACACTGATATTTTCAGAGTGTCATATACAATATAACAATGCAAACAGAGAAAGGTTTATTAGTAATACAAATGACAAGCTTTCTTAATAGACTGCTACGAAAAATGCTTACTAGACTTTTTTTTTTAATTAAAAAATTTTTATTTTGGCCATGCCTAGTGGCACGAGAAGCTTCTCAGGAGGATCTGTGGGTAAAGAACTCGCCTGCAATGCAGGAGACGCAGAAGACCTGGTTTTAATCCCTGCGGAATCTTAGTTCCCTGACCAGGGATTGAACCTGTGCCCACTGTGGTAGACACGTGGAGACCTAACCACGTTAGGTGAGTGAAAGTGCTCAGTCCTGTCTGTTTGCGACCCCGTGGACTGTAGCCCGCCAGGCTCCTCTGTCCGTGGAATTTTCCAGGCAAGAATACTGGAGTGGGTTGCTATTCCCTTCTCCAGGGGATCTTCCCAGCCCAGGGATTGAACCCCAGGTCTCCCCCATTTCAGGCACATTCTTTACCATCTGAGCCACCAAAGAAGCCCAAGAATACTGGAGTGGGTCAGTTCAGTCCAGTCGTGTCCGACTCTTTTCGACTCCATGGACTGCAGCACACCAGGCTTCCCTGTCCATCACCATCTCCTAGAGCTTACTCAAATTCCTGTCCATTGAGTCAGTGATGCCATCCACACATCTCATCCTCTGTCGTCCCCTTCTCCTCCTGCCCTCAATCTTTCCCAGCATCAGGGTCTTCTCCAACGAGTCAGCTCTTTGCATCAGGTGGCCAAAATATTGGACTTTCAACTTCAGCATCAGTCCTTCCAATGAACACTCAGGACTGATTTCCTTTAGGATGGACTGGTTGGATCCAAGGGATGCTCAAGCATCTTTTCCAACACCACAGTTCAAAAGCATCAATTCTGGTGCTCAGCTTTCTTTGTGGTGCAACTCTTGCATCTATACGTGACTACTGGAAAAACCATAGCTTTGACTAGACGGACCTTTGTTGGCAAAGTGATATCTCTGCGTTTTAATATGCTGTCTAGGTTGGTCATAGCTTCCCTTCCAAGGAGCAAGTGTCTTTTAATTTCACGCCTGCAGTCACCATCTGCAGTGACTCGAGTGGGTACTGCTAGAGAATTCCTAAGGATATTTTAGATACATCATTTGAGACGTGACAATTTGACAGGGAGATTCAAAGAAGCAAGAATAAATTAGAGTGTTTTGTTCAGAATATATTTGCATCTCTATTTCAGAATGGATAGCTACTATGCAGTCGTGAGTTTTCACGAAAAGGCACCTTTTTGTCTTTTTCAGAATCTCAACAGAAAGCAGTGTGGACAAATTTTGAGACCTATACCACTCTAAATAGGCATCGATTTAATAGATCTGCATGTATGTTTCGAATATTCCAATATTTCAAGGAAAAGATTTTGCATTGTTCAGCCTGAACTGGAGTTTTTCCACATTCTTGCAATTCAACATATAATTTACGAGGTTCTACTTCATTTGTTTCTTCCTGATAGTCAGTGAGATAATTCTAGCATTTCATTTTGTTAAACAGCTTTATCGAAGCATAAAGTGAAAGTGTTACTCACTCCCCCGAGTCAGGCTGTTTGCGACCCCATGGACTGTAGCCCGCCAGGCTCCTCTGTCCATGGGATTCTCCAGGCAGGACTACTGGAATGGGTTGCCATTTCCATCTCTAGGGGAACTTCCCAACCCAGGGCTCAAACCCGGTCTCTTGTATTATAGGCAGATTTTTTACCATCTGAGTCGCTAGGGAACGCTTTCACATGCACAGGACCATGTGACCTATATGTACAGGGTTATGTAGAGAAGATTTCGAGAGCGTATAACTGAAACTTTCTGCCCAGTGAACAACATCTCGCAGTAATAACCAGCTTATATATTAATATGTGATGCTGGAGAAGACTCTTGAGAGTCCCCTGGACTGCAAAGAGATCAAACCAGTCCATCTTAAAGGAAATCAGTCCTGAATATTCACTGGAAGGACCGATGCTGAAGCTAAACCTCCAGTCCTTTGGCCACCTGATGCGAAGAGCTGACTCACTGGGAAAGACCCTGATGCTGGGAAAGATTGAAGGTGGGAGGAGAAGGGGACAATAGAGGATGAGATGGCTGGATGGCATCACCCACTCAATGGACATGAGTTTGAGCAAACTCCGGGAGTTGGTGATGGACAGGGAAGCCTGGCGTGCTGCAGTCCATGGGGTCACAAAGAGTCGGACACGACTGAGCGACTGAACTCACTGATGGATGTTAATCAGGGAATCTTTGCAGTTTAAAAAAATTTTGATGGGTTGGGGAACCATCTAGCAGCTTAATTAATATGTGCAATAAAGTACTTTTTCTTAAAATTCATGAGTGAAGAAGGACCACACAGCTTGCTGACGTGTTACCAATTACGAGAAGGAATTTCTGCTGAGTCAGCTTCGTGTGTGAGCAGGTACTGTGATATTTGAAGGAAGGAGGGGCTGACAGCCTTTCCATCTCTCAGAACACAAGGGAAAGCAGAAATGGACTGTGCTGGGCTTCCCCGGTGGTCCAGAGGTTAAGAGTCCACCTGCCAATGCAGGGGCATGGGTCCGATCCCTCGCCTGAGAAGATTCCGCGTGCCACGGGACTGTTGAGCCATGGCACTGAAGACCCAGTGCCTTCGAGCTGGTGCTTCACAGCAAGAAAAGTCACTGCAATAAGAGTAACCTCTCCACAGCGTGACTACAGAAAGCCCGCCTGCAGGAACAAAAAGACCCAGCGCAGCAACAAGCAAACAAAAACCCAAATAGGTAAAGCTTCCCCTGGAGGAGGAAATGGCAACCCACTCCAGGACTCCCCCGGGAGAATCCCACGGCGGGGGGAGCCTGGCTGGCTACAGTCACGCGGTCGCAAAGAGTCGGACACAACTGAGCAACGAGTACACACACTTTTAAATAGTAGAGTGTGCAATCAGATTTATTGAGACGTTGTTTTACTTTGGGATCAGGTCAGGCTGTTCGAGATCTCTATTTGTCGTTGATGTTGTTTGCTTGCAGCTGGTAAGTCACGTCCGAATCGCTGGGACCCCTTGGACTATACAGTCCATGGGATTCTCCAGGCCACAGTCCTGGAGTGGGTAGCCCTTCCCTTCTCCAGGGGAATCTTTCCAAACCAGGGATCAAACCCAGGTCTCCCGCATTGCTGGTGTATTCCTTACCAGCCTAGGATAGTGAAGTTGCTTCAGTCGTGTCCAACTCTTTGCAACCCCTGTGGACTATAGCCTGCCAGTCTCCTCTGTCCATGGGATTTTCGAGGCAAGAATCCTGGAGTGGGTTGCCATTTCCTTCTCCCAATAAAATGTATTGCTTATTTTTCACCAGTGACGGTGTCTTCTTTGTCAGACTGGCAACCACATTTTTCTTAAAAAAAAAAAAAAAANGTTTTCAGCTCCCTTGTGGCCTTGCCTCTGTTTGGTTAGAAACACTATTCATCACAGTCTAACTGGCGGTAGGGTTGATTTCCACTTTTTCAGTTAAATGAAAAAAAAAAAAAACCAGTGAACATTTAACTTTCCCTGAATGCAGAAGCAATGGCTGTGGGTTACAGGAAAGACTGAGATGCCATTGTTATACCAACCAGAATGGCCCTCCATGTTACCTGTGTTCAGGTGCCTGCATTTTACTGACTTTTTGAACAAAATTGGCTGCTGGTGTAACCATGTGACATAGACTCACCTGAGGTCCCATCTACTGTTTGGAAGTAAATGATGATGTCTGTTTTCCATTATTGGTATTTTCACTCCTCTTTGATTGCTCATTCAAGAATACTCTGCAATTGGCCATTGTTCCTCTTCAGGTGTAGTCCCACACATTCCAAATGTCTGCTTGGCACTAAGAACAATGGGTCTGTTACTTCCTGAATTTGTAACACCAAACTCACATTGACTCAGTTTTTTTCAGCAGTCACGTTACCCCATCTGTTCACATAAGTTGTTTTTAAGTAAGAGCACCCTGGTCTGGCACATATGCAGTTGGTTTTTGCAATCTGAATAGAAAAGTCATTTTTCCTTACAACATCTTACTCGTTTTCACTCAGCATTCTAGATGGTTAGAAAAAATACCCATCGTGTTGGCTATCCCTCAGACTTTTTGGTCATTTGCAGTTTGTTTAACATTTCTTCTCTGTAATGCACTCACAAGACTGATCAAAAGTTAATAAAAATACTTGAAAGAATAGAGTTTCTCCAGTTTCAGGAAGTCATCAACAACACTCTTTTGATATGCTTGTTGGGTTGTTTCAATATGATTAACCAGTCTACATTTCACCCTGTACATGCATGGGTAGAATGGGAGCTTTTGGCAATTGTGCATTTTCAGAAGGTGACTGTAACAAATGGAGGTTTAGAGACAGGGGCAAGAGGTGGGGAGAGGGAGTGGGAAGACCAGTGGGGATTGTAAGAAATAATCCAAACTTGAGGTCATCAGTTCTTAAACTAGGGTGGGGTGCTTTTGGAAATGGATCAGGAAGTGGTGTTGCTGGAAACATTGAGAAAGGAAAATCCAACAGATCTCTATGAATCTCTATGAATGAATGAATATAGGAAGAAATGAGGTAAAGAAGAGTTGAGAGCCTGAGTGATGTGGATAGTGTTGTCCTTGCTGGAAACATAGAAGCCTTGGGGAGAAGCTGTTTGGGCAGCAGTTGGATGATCGAGGGAATTCTTTTTTTTTTTTAAGTTATTTATTTATTTGACAGTGTCAGCTCTTAGTTGTTGTGTGTAGATCTTTAGTTGCAGCATGTGAGATCTAGTCCCCTGACCACGGATCGAACCTGAACCCCCTGCATTGGGAGCACGCAGTCTTAGCCACTGGACTACCAGGGAAGTCCTGGAGGGAATTCTTATTGAAACATGAAGAAAAGCAGTGACCAGCTTTGCATTCCTTTTATGGGCCAGGCTCTGGGCAAGTTTTTAATTGGTTTCTTGTTTATTCATTTTATAAAGCATTTCTCATTTAATCCTCACAGGAGTCATTTGGGGTGGGTAATATTAACTCTCTTTTACAAAAGGGCACTTGAGGCTGAGAGGGGCTAACATCTTTGAGCATACACCTTGTAGAAAGTGCTCAGCCCTAGGGGTATAGAAGTAACAGACAGTTGCCAGTTCTGCAAGAAAAATCAGCCTTTGCAGACAAATGTAATTGCTAATCAACTTCAGCTTCGAGAAGACAGAGGAAGGCATTTAATTCAGATTTAATTCAGTCTCCTGGGGGTGGGGAGAGAAGGAGATGGCTTCTAAGAGGATGAGGTGGATCAAGAATGGAAGGCCAAGTTCAAGGGAGAAGGATAAGCCAGACAGAGAGAACAACATGAAGTTGTGGTGTCATTAGGAGATAGCAAAAGATTTTATTTCTGTTGGAGAGAAGGTGATATGAGGATCAGCAGGAGAGGGGGCTGGAAGAATAGGCAGGGTCTGGATGGTGGAGATTTCTTTATGTCAGGTTGAGTTTGGACCTGATCTTGAATGGAATGAGGAGCTAGTGAAGATTTCAAATTGGAGGGTGGCAGGATTGGATTTGCACAAAAGAAAGGTAATTCTGGTGTTGAGGTGAAGACTTGATTAAAAGTGAGAGATGGGAAGCCCTTGGGAAATCCAGAGATGATATTAGTCTGAACCAGGCAGAAGTGAGGGTAATGTGGCAGAGAAGACCAATTCAAGACTTGGAGGGAGAACCTAGAAGTCTTGGGGACCACTTAGACGTGGGGATTTGGGAGGAGGGAGAGTTGAGGAGGACTCTAGGGTAGTGGCTTGACTCACTGGATATATAGGATTGGAACAGAGTTAGGGAAATTTGGAAGGTAAACAGGTTAGGTGGGGAGAGAACAGGGTAAAGATGCTGAGCCCAGTTTTGGACCTGCTAATTATTAAATGGTTCTGTGGCAATTAAGAACTTTCCAAGAGACAACTGAATATTTGTGTTTACTTAAAACAGCCCTCACCCTTTTATTTGCTCATCTGTTGTGGGTTTTTTTTTTTTGCATCCTTACCTGCTCACCCAACTGTGAGCTCTCTGAGAGCTGGGGCCTCTGTGTGTTTTGTTCGTGGATATATTTCCAGAGCCAAGTACACCTTTGTTGAACAAATGAAAAGCACACATAAAGTGTGGTGAGAGATTACTTGGGGGAGGAAGGGACAATATCTTATTTCTCTTCGCACTTGGATGCCTAGTAGAGAGTGGGTGCTCAATGTGAAAATGAAGAATTATTGTATTTCCAGGTACGTGCCTGAGAGAACTGAAACGAGGTGTTCAAAGAGTTATATGACAATGTCCATAGGAGAATTGTTCACAACAGATAAAAGGTAGAAAATAGACAAAAGGAAACAATCCAAATGTCCATTAACTAAAGAACAGATAAACAAAAATGGCATATGCATCCAATGGAATATTATTTAGCAATAAAAGGAGTGAAGTACTGATACCTGTCACAACATGGTTGAACTCTCAAAACTTTAGGCAAAGTGGAAGAAGACAGACACAAAAAGCCACTTAATGTATGATGCCATTTATATAAGATGCCCCTTTATATAAATGCACTTATATAAAATGACAGATTAAACCCATAGAGACAGAAAGCATGTTAGTGATTGCTGGAGGCTGAAGGAAGTAGGGAGTAGGGATTGCTTAATGGGTACAGATTTCTGTCCTGGGTGATAAAAAATGTTCTGAAATTATATAGTGGTGGTGATTATTCAGTGTCATGAGTGTGACGGAAAGCACTAAATTGTATACTTTAAAATCATAACAAGGGTGAATTTTATGTTATATTTCAATGGATTTTACTTCTATAAAAGAAAAAAATAGAATGGATCTGCAGGTAAAGGATAACTGAACTCTAAAACCTATAGGACTGCTACTTCTAACTCACCTACAGATGAACTTGAGAACCACAGAAAGCAATACTGGGGCCTGAATCTACCGAACAGATATAATTGTTCAGAGTTATCAAATCACTGCTCATAGGATTCCTTGAAGGATTCTTGAAGGATTCCTTCAGACTGAGCACTCATCTCTACTGCATGAAAAATGACTCTATTCCTATGTAGATCTTTGGGGAAATGTTTATTGCAGGAAGCAGGAAAGTGACCTGCTGATGGTACCTGCAATGCTACTATTGAAGGTAGCAATGTTTATTCAGTGACCAAAAACTACCTCCTCATCTGTCTGCCCTAAAACCATGGGCTTATGACAGCTAGGACTGAAAACGGGTTGTCCTCCTAGGATTTTGCGGGGAAGAGGACCCAGCGTGAGGTCTCTGGGGGGATCAAAGAAAGCACAGGAGGAGGACTGGACGTTGCGATGTGAGCTCTGCATACTCTGGGGGCCGACCCTCTGGCAGGCAGCTCCCCCCGGAGCCCTGAAAAGGCTGCAGGAATAATGCCTCTTCTTATTTCTAGCTGTGAATAGACCTCTAGTGGCAGCTGCTGAAATTAACCTACTCTCTCTGGAGCCTGGGCAGTGCCCCCTCTGTAAATGGGCATCATTCCTTTCTCCCAGAGCCCATTACTGGTTGCAGCCAGTCCAACAGAAGAACAAAACATCTCCAGCAATGTTAAACCTCTTGTCAGTCTGGTCTGGCTAAACATGCTCTTTAAAATCTCTGAGCCAATTTTCTTTATTGCTCATCCTCTCTGCAGCTGAACTGTGGACAAGGAAGTTGCCCTGTGCTGACAGCCATAAGCCTTCCTTTCTATTGGGCGCTGGGAAGAAACCCAAAGACAGGATCTCTTCTGTGAAAGGAGTTTGGATGGGAGGCATGCTTGACTCTTTTACCAAAGAAAAGATTGCCTGTGAATGGTGATATTTGAATTGGAATTAGGTTCAAGCCTCAGCGGGCCTAATTCCTATTTTCTTATTGGACAGTCTTTCTCAAACTTGTGCCAGACAGTGTCAACAGGGTCTCATCCAGGGAGGCTGCACTGCCTGCCTCTTCCTCTCCAGACAGATGATCCTGTCCTGCTCTGTGTTCACACTTCTATTTTGGCACTTCTGGTACTGAAGTCATTCATTCATTCAACAAGTATTTACTGACCTACTTTGAGTCTGGCACTGTTCTAGGTGTTAGGGATAAGGTAGCGAGTATAAAAGGCAAAGTGTTGGTTCTCATGGGAAGACAACAAAATAAACACACACACACACACAGAAGAATGGCTACCCACTCCCGTATTCTTACCTGGAGAATTCCATGGACAGAGGAGCCTGGCAGTCCATGATGTCACAAAGAGTTGGACATGTAATATATATCAACTCAAAATATATATATATATATATATATATATATATATATCCGAAGGGTTCACCGTGGTCACCATTTCTTAGGCGGACGGAATGCAGGAGACATAAGAGACTTGGGTTCAATCCCTGGATCAGGAAGATCTTCTGGAGGAGGGCATGGCAACCCACTCCAGTATTTTTGCTTGGAGAATTCAATGAACAGAGGAGCCTGACAGGCTACGGTCCATGGGGTGACAAAGAGTCGGACATGACTGAAGCAACTTAACACAGACACACACACACACACGCGTGTGTATATACATAATACTTATATGTGTGTGTATATGAAGAAAAATAAAGCTAAGTAAGGGACGTAGGGAATGCAGTGGGTAGGTGCAGATTAGTGTTTTAATAGGTTGGTCAGGGAAAGGCTCTCTGATTACCTGACATTTGAACAGAGTTCTGAGAGGCTGATGGAGAAAACCACACAGAGGATATTGTGCAAAAGAAGGGTATGCTGTGACTATATTTTAACCAGATGACTCTGGCTGCTTGCAAGGAGACCAGAATGGGAGGAAGCACTGGGAAGCAGAGAGACCGGCAGGTCTATTGCTGGAATCCACGTGGAGATGAGAGTGTCTTTAACCAGCGTGGATGCGGGGGCCATTCTAAAAGGTGGTGAGATATGGGAAACATCTCAAAGGCAGACCTACAGGGTGGGCTGATGGGTTGGAGAGAAGGGGGAGCCAAGGACGATTCCAAGTGTGGCTGCCTGGAAGAATAGGGTCCCCATTTCCAAAACTGGCAAACATGTGGGAGAGAAGTTTTAAATGGGGAAACCAGGAGTTTGGTTTAGGACTTGTTAGGTCTAAGATGTTATTTAGACATCCAAGAGGAGATGTCTAGAAGGCAATTGTAGATAAAAGTGTGGATTTCAGGGAGAGGTCCAGAGCTATAAATCTGAGAATTGTTGAGAGTACAGCTGGCATTTTAAAGCACAGAGCAGAATGAGGTCATCATTCGGGGAGTGAAATTAGATACAAAAGAGAAACATCCCAAGAACTGAGCTCTGGGACAAAGGGGTTTTCACTGTGGGCCAGCGAGCGAAGGACACAGAGAATGAATGCTAGGAGAGGCAGGAAGAGAACCACAGAGGGCGATGGCCTAGAAACGAAGTGAAGAAAGTGCTTCAAGAGAGAGGGAGTGAAATGAGCAGAGAGCTGAGAAGAGAACTGAGGACTGACTGTTGAGGCTTGCAACGTGGAGTCACTGGTGACCTTGCAAGAGCTCTTCCCGCGGAATAGTGGGACCTAAAACCTGATTCGAGTGACTTCAGGAGAGAAAGGGAAGAGGTGAAAGTGAGCCTTGACAGATCCTTTGAAGAGTTTTTCTGTAAAGAGGACCTGAAAAACAGGCATGAGACAGAGAGAACTGAAGTCCTCGAGGAGATGGGGAGGGATGGGACCCATTGTACAAGTGGAATCGTTAGGCTTAGACAGGATGATGGACCTAACAGTTACTTTTCCTCCTCCTTTAAAAAAGAAAGTCTGAGACATTTTCTTAATTCACATCTACTAGTATTTTGAGCTGTAAGCAGGCAAAGATGGACAGGAGAGGCAGTGGGTTAACATCTGTCTCTTGAACTGGACTATTTGGGAAACACCATAAAATATTGATATTTGAAATCTAGAATAACTAAGTATATAAGACATCATTCCATACTAGATTCTAGCATGGATAAGCACTAAAAGGTGCCATAGGATAAAAAAAATTGAAGTATTTCCAACGTGAGCTTAATGTATTTCCATGAATTGGCAAAGACCCACTGTGCTGGTTTTGCAGCTGACACCTGGTCCCATCTGCAGAACACCAGGGTGCCATAGGTTCAGGGGTTGCCTTGGCTGTCTAGAGAACTGTACAGAATTCAGAGGAAACATCTTAGGTGTTGAGGTGATCCCTCCACCAACATCCAGAGATTCTTCGAATCACAGCTGAGCTCTCCTAAAACCAATATCACCAGTATTGAGATCACTCAACATTGGCTTGGCAAGGTGGAACCGACTTTGCCACTAGGGTGCCCGAGGCTGGCTACCTTGAAAGGTATGGTCATCATAGAGACCTGGGCTTAAATTTTGCTTCTGCAACTAACCAACTGTAGGACGCTGGGAAAATCCATTCAGTTCTTTGACCCTCAGTTTTTTTACCAGTGAAATGGGAAAAAATAATGTCTGCTTAAAATGGTTATCATGAAATTTCAATTAGATAGCACATCTCATGGGCTTCTCTGGTGGTTCAGCAGTAAAGAACCACCTGCAATGTAGGAGACCTGGACTGGATCCCTGGGTTGGGAAGATCCTCTGGAGAAGGAAATGGCAACCCACTCCACTATTCTTGCCTGGGAAATCCCATGGACAGGGGAGCCTGGTGGGCTACAGTCCATGGGCTGCAAAGAGTGGGGCATGACCTAGTGACAGCAAGAACACAAAGTGCGTACTGCATTAAAAAGTATTTTAATAAACATTAGCTCACTTTTCATCTCTTCTCCTCCACTGGACTTTTAAATTTTTATTTATGTATTTGGCTGTGTCAGGTCTTAGATGCAGCTTGTGGGATCTTTTGTTGCAGCTTGTGGGATCTTTTGTTGCGGCTCACAGACCATAGTTGTGGCGCACGGGCTCAGGAGCTGCACCTCGTGGGTTTAGCAGCTCTGTGGCATGTGGGATTTTAGTTCCCTTCCCAGGGATCAAACCCTCCTCCCTTTAATTGGCAAGCAGATTCTTAACTGCTGGACCAGCAGAGTAGTCCCCTCCACTGGATTTTTAGAACTAAAAAAAAAAA